>APFE031749021.1:0-17037 GCA_000404065.3 Pinus taeda
GTAGCCATAGAAGGGAAAGTGGTTGAGTTCTTGAGGGAGAATGTGTTTTACAAGTTTGGGTACCATAGAGAGCTAGTCATTGATCAAGGCACTCATTTCACCTCACACCAGATTGATAATCTATTAAGCCAACATAAGATCAAGCACAAGAAATAAACTCCTTACCACCCTCAGGCCAATGGACAAGTAAAGGTTACTAACAGAGGATTGGAAAGAATTCTCTCAATGGGTTAGATGAATTCAGGATGTAGGCCCTCCTACACATAGAGGTGACTCAAGTACAAAGAAAGGTTTGACATGAAAAAAATATCAAAGGCAAATTTTTTCAAGAAGGTGATTGAGATCTGCTATATGACTCCAGGTTCAAGGATTTCAAAAGAAAGTTGATGGCCAGATGGCTAGGCCCATATGTGATAGAAAAGTTCCATGACAATGGGGTTGTTCAGATAAGAACCATTGATGAAGAAGGTATCCCCTTGCTTGTCAATGGATATATATTGAAAGCCTAAAAAAAACCTTTTTCAAAGGAAGAGTTCGTCAGTAGTATTAATAAAGCAATGATGGTGATTGGAGGTGTTTTGACTTCCACCTCATCGAATTCTTGACTATTTTATTTTTGAAAAAATGGAAAAGCAATAAGAGACCTAGGTGAAAACCTCTATGAGGGCCCTTAGACCAACTTTTGGGTTGAAAACCTCCTTAAGGCAGCCCAAGAGTGAAAACAAGGAAAAATAAAGGTCCATGGGTGAAAACCTCCCTTGAGGCGCCTAAGGTAGGAAAACAGGTTGAAAACCTCCTTTGAGGCAACCTGTGTGTCTTTCAGAAAAAGAAGAAGAAGAAGAATAAAAAAAATCACAAAAATGTTATGGTAGGGACCTCAAACCTACCCACTAACAAAAGTTTGTGGTTTTTGCAGTTTTACAAGGCAATAAAGGACACCAAGTTCAGAGGGAAGGAATGCAAGAAAAACCCCATTCTTCCTTCCTGAATTTCATATCTTCCATTCCCACCATGTCTCCAATATCCATTCTCATCTCCAACCATTAAAAAAAGCAATTTGTAGGCAATTTTCTGACTTCTACAGGATTTCTTGTAGTTACTACAGGAGTTTCCTGTAGTACTACAAGATGTCCTGAAAATCTACAGGAATGGAATCCCGGTTGAGAAATAGTGATGTAGGTTTGTTCTCGATTGAAAGAGGATTCCATTGACCTCACCACATCTCAACCAACACCAATTCATGACCATGTCACCCTTTATGTCCATCAAGAAATCCACTAAAAAACAAACAAACAAACAAACAAAAAAGGAAAACAAACAAAAGTCCAAGGGCAATACCATCAGTGGCCTACCTCACCTACCACTCCATATTCCCCATTTCCACCCCTTCCACTCCTACTTCAACACTTATTCCTCCTCCAAGACAAAAAATAAAAAATAAAATAAGAAAGAGGTAGCTATAGGATTTCTTGTAGTATTACAGGAAACCCTGTAGCAGCTTATATTACAACAACAATAGTCTCCGTGCTCCTCCTTCAACATCCATGCAGAGGAGGAGTATTGGCACCCTTGCAGGCACTATGGCACCTATAAAGAGCTCAACAGCAGCAGAAGAGGCCAACACTTGCACATCACAACAAAGAAGACAAACATATCAGCGAGTGAAATCAACAAAACTAGAGCAAAAGAGAATATGTACCGGAAACAAAAGAAGCGCAGTAGAGCCACCCTCTAGCATGCATCGACCGGGCAAAGGAAGCCACAGGTATGGCACCTCATCCATGCTCTTTCCTAAGTATGAATATGATAAAAGTGTAAGAATATGAAAAAATTGGTTTTATAAGATAAAGGTGGCTAGTTAACTTGGCCACCCTTAGCCTAAAAACAAAAAGTGAAGTTCTAGTCAGCAGGCCACGTGGCAATGTCACATCAAAGAAAATAAGTTAGAAAGTTGGTCGAGTTAAGTTGTACAAGAGTGGGTGATGATTACGAGAAAGGGTTGCATGATAACTAATAGTGGGCCAACAGTCCAAAAGGAGAAATCATGTACCCTTCCAGCCAGCACACCACTCAAAGGAATCAACCATAAATAGAAAAAATCCCTAATTTTCATGCATACATGATTCATTTCGAGATTTAGAGAATTGGGACCACTTGGAGGAGAAAGCTAGACTCGACCATCCTACAGCGAACACCTATAAGAAACATAGAAAAACTATTGGAAACACTGGGAATTGTCAAAAACTCTACGAGGGGGTGCCTAGGGCCCAACTATTCAAGAATTCTCCTCAACTGGGGCATTATAGTGGAAGGTAGGTGGCCCATATCCTTTGTGTTTTGACTTGATAACTAGAAAAGAGGAAAGGAAAATAAATTTTCATTTTTTCCTATTAATTACAGTGTGCATAGGGATAGACAGAATAGTGTGGAGAAATTGTGTGGGGATAAAGGAAGAATTGTAGTCATCACCCTCCTAAAATCTAAGCCCCCAGTCACCTGGGAAATCTCTAAAGCTAAAGCCACCAAACTACATATATTTAGATTGATAGAGAGAGAAAATAACAGGAGGTTTCAACAGAAGGGAGCCCATAAGGACATCTAGAATACATCTCCATGCCCCTGTGGTAGAGATATTTATAAGGAATCAATGGTTGGGATTCTTCAAGCTACTTAGAGATATGATGATGATGTAGCTCAGGAATTTGCAATGTCACTCACACCTCAGACTAGAGTCAATGCCACTTCTGTGGTGAGAGGATTGTTAGTAACAATTACCCCTCAAAGCATTAGCAAAATCACTACACCTCCTCTAGGTTTACAATGGAGAAAAGAGGATAAAGCTAGCAATGCTTATGCCGAGAAGAAACTTTTCTTGGAATATGAGGAGCCAATTAAGGACAAAAATGGGGTTAGAAGGGAGAGCATTCCCTATCCTTGGGATGAAGTAAGATATCACATTCTCATGTATATTTCTTGTGAGGGAAGGCTCAGTATAGTCTATGGTTACCAGTTTAGACTCCTCCATGAGATGAGATTTGGAGAAGAGTTACCACTTAATAAAAGACTTAGTGTGCCCTACTTCTTGTTGCAATAAATAATAGAAATGATCATCAAGGTATAGGAAGGAAAACATCAGTAGTTGGCACATCATGGGCTAATCAAGCTCATACTAGAAGATGCCCTAAGCCAATTAAGAGTCCCTATTCTATGGTCCACATTTATGGACATGGACAGGGAGGTTGTAATTGAAGCAATTGAGTATGAAAGAGACCAAACCTCTGCTGGTGAGGAAGAGGAAGAAGAACCTGAAGAAGAAGAGGAGGAACCAGAAGAAGAAGAAGAGGAGGAACTTGAAGAAAAGGAGGAAGAACCAGAGGAAGAAGAGGAGGCAAAGACAAATAAAATAGAGAGAGAAAAGAACAGTGGGGAAGAAGCACAGAAGGACGAGGCAAGCCCTGAAACTCATACCAAGGAAGGGGAGGAATCTCCAAGAGTGTCTCATGAACCCACAGGGAAGGAGGCAACTCTTGCCTTGATTTCCCTAAGCGCACCCATAAAGTCAACAAGAAAAAGGTAGAGGCAAACTCCCCTATATTTCAAAACAAGGAGGAGCACTAGGATAAAATAGGGGATATCACAAACACCTAGCAAGACTCCTATCATCATTGATGACTCACCAAAAGGACAAGAAAAACTAGTCTCCCCATAAATGAAAGGTGAAGAGGGCACATCAAAACAGGCTTCCCAAAAGTCACCAATCACCTATGTTAAGAGGCCTGTCACCAGGTCAAGCTCAGCGAAAAAAATCAAAGAACCTTTGACCCCCTTTCAGAAAGAGAAAAGCTTCCTATAGGAAACACAGACAATCCTACAAGAAACTCTGTCAGCACTACTAGAAACACAAAAAAAAGCGATAGGAAGGACAACGAGGACAAAGGAAAGGCAAGGAAGTAGCAACACAAGTACAGGGGGAGACAGATGCTCCAAATACAATAAAGGGAGAATCCTAAGAGATGTAGGAACCTAGCCCACAACCCAATCTCAGCTCCTATTACAGATTCATTGAGAGAGGCAGAGTAATACCGTAGAAATTTTCCATCCCTCTCTTATTTGAGCTTGAGAAGGAGAGAGCAAGGACACATTACTGGAAGCAAATCACTAAATAAAAGAATGTAGAGGATGTGGGCCATATGGAAGAGAAGCTACTAGAGATGGGCAGAGAGTTGAGTGAGATAAGAGACATTGAAAGATTTTTGAAATCTCAACTAGAGGCTGAAAACACATGGTTGACGAGGCAGGTACAGGAAAAAGAGAGCCAATTGGCCACTATGGAAAGCCTCTCTATGGATGCACTCCAATGTAGGATGCCAACAAAATCATATGCCTTGTACCTAAAATATCAATGGTTGCAATTTCAGATAAAGGCCCTAGCACAACGAGGGACTATGCCTTTCCAAGACTATAGATAGTTCACTGAGCTTTGTGACCAAAGCACCCTGGAGGATAGGGCCAATATATTTGAATTCTACTTACATAACTTGGCCTTAATAGACTTGAATGTATGGGACCCCAATCCAAAGTTGGGGGACTTACAACTAATGGCCTTGGAATCATGGATGAGTCACGAGGAGGCCAGAGCTTAGGAAGTAAATAGAGTGTTGGAAAGAGAAGAAAAAGAGCCCCTTTACATCAGAGCAGAACAGATCAACTCCATGGTTGTCATTAGCACCCACAACCTCATCGCCAATGATCCATAGCTTGCACTAAGATACATAGCTACACAAGAGCAAGCATGCCAAAGGAGATGGGGCACCCTACCATACAACCTAAATATTACGGAGTATCATTCCCCTGAAAGAATGAGGGATGCACTAGAGAGGACCCCACTATATAAGAAGGCACTGCAGAGACTCAAAATCAACTGGATTGGCTTGAAACTTAGTCCAACATTGTTCTTGGGTATGTTAGAAGAAAGAAAGGAAGAAGAGGAAAGAAAGCAGCGGGAGGAAATACAGAAGCATGCATGATTTTATCTACAAGAGGAGAATACATCAACAAAAGCCTGGAATGTCAGAGAGGCCATAAGAGCAATGAAAGACATGGACATAGATTAAGTTTCTTAGGGGATGAGCAACACTTTCAATAGGGGGTGATGATGAGGCTCATCAATAGGTAAATTATATGGACCTTAATGCCACTCTCCAACTTATTAAAATCAACTTTTCTCAGATTTCTTTACATGTTTTATTATATTTTGCTTAGTGAGAAGGGTAAATATGAGATGTTATGTGGCCTAATGTGCATTAATTGCAGGATTTGGAGCTTAAGTGCAAGAACTCAAAGTAGACAAGCAGAAGGGATTATAGGAGATTGGATCTCCCTCCTTAGCTCCTCACTCTCTCGAAGATTCCTCCACCAGATCTCATCAGATCAGAGTTACAAGAAGCCAAGACCTTCGAGGTCATTGGCAGCAAAGCCAGTGATAATCGAAGACAATTTGATCTCAAGTTAGGTTCAAAGCCTCCTTAAATTTAAGGAAGTTGTTGATAACTTTAGTTGTATAAATAAGAAGGCGTAGAGCCTCTTTAGGTTTCAACTTTTTTTGTTATAGCTAAGAGGCATTTCGAGCTAAGACATTGTGACTGATAACTCTTATGTATTTTTGATATTTTAATGAAAATAAAAAGAATTCACTTGATCCAACACTGAGTTGACTCAGAGGGCTAAAGCTCTTAGGTGAGGGCCCAACCCTAGCAACAAAAATTCCTCTTTCTGTATATGTATGCTTAGATTGCATTCATAGTTAGTTGCTAAAGTGATTTCGGTTTTGTTTAAATTGCAAGTATTTGGATGATTACTTAGTTTGCTTCCATTTATGGATAGATAGATAAATGGTACAATAGTGACAGTAAACACTTCAAAAATCTTGTGGTAGTGGCTTCTGCCTCATCTCCCTTATGGGATCATGGGTTGAGGGTTCCATTCACACAATCCAAAAACAAATTTATTGTTTGATCACTGCAAAACTTAGGATTTCTTGTTGCATAGATCATTGTTTCCAAACTTCTTAGAAGTACTTGCAATTGTCATTATGGTCTTTTGAGTTTTTTATGGTTTAGCAACACTTCCCTTCATAAACTTAGCCATTAGCTATTAATAACTCTGTTTTCCTAAATTCAACTCATCTTTCCCATATATAAATGAAGTTGTGCATAAATGAAGAAAATAATGTATGTTGTTGTAGGAGGATCTGATCTGCAGGGAGATCTCATCTCGCTAGCCTTGTCCAAGTCTTCTCCACCTACGTTGCCAAAGTCCACCAAACCCTAATATGAATTCCTGTTTTGTAGCAAAGTGGACATTTTCCTTGAGCAAGTCCAACCATCTTGAAGCCCTGGAATGGCCTTGGGTAGTGTGCACCTCCTCTATGCCTTATTTCCCCATCTGACACCTTTCCCACACTTCATTCTACCTTTCCTACCTCCCTAAAAGCTTTCGGCCTGTTTCCTGTGGTAAAATAGGGCATCCTATAGTAGAAGTAGGACATTCTGGTACTACAGAAAACCCTGTAGCAACCTGTTTTAAGCCCGAATTGAGAAGAAATGGCCATCTGAGCTTAGTTTAGGCCTCCACTTGGCTTCCATAACCTCGACACCATTCGAGACCTGTTTCCCCATACCCGTCTCCCCTAACGAAGAACAAATTGGTTAAATTAGCATTTGCATTCATAAAAATGAAAATAAAAAAGGCTTTTTCTGCAATTTCTAGTTAGCACATGCATGCAACAGTCACAATACTTAGATAAAATTCCATTCTCACTTAATCAAGATAACTAGATGTTATATGCAAGGTTAAGTTAGGTCTCTTTGCATGCAATATGTGTAGATGCTTGGATAGATGGTTTCATGTCACTTTATAGCACCTTCCAATTCAACACTTTCATTTCCTAGAGTGGGCAACATTCCCTTTCTGCATTAAGAGTAATTCCCCCCCCCCTTCCATTTGGTAGTCAGACTTCTTCTAGTCAATAGAAGACTGGTTTGAAAAACCCTAGTAGTCTATCACCCCAGTTGAAAAGTGACAAGAGTATACCATTGCACCTATTTTGTATACATCACTGTCACCTCCAAGTTTGTACGAACCCTGGGTTGATGAAGTAAAGTTGGTAGCCCTAGGAGTTGCAACATTCTTGCTACAATACTGGTGCTCATCAGCACCTTTGAGCCCCACTTGAAGATACTCCACATTGCCTCTACGTGAAGTCTTGATGCGCCTGTCGAGAATTGAGTCGTCCTGTAAATCATTTAAATATTTAGGAGAAAAATCTTCAATAGATGGAATCTGATCATTCTCTTCATGATCATCAATCATTGGAGGCTCATAAGATCTCAAGTTTTCCACATTCATAATATAATAAATTTGCATGTAAGGTGGAAAATATAATCGGAAAGCATTGTTACCAATCTTCTCCAAGATTTGGAAAGGACCATATCTGGTTGGCTTGAGATTTTTACCTTCACCTTGAAGTCTTTCCTTGCTGATATACAACCAAACTTGATATCCCAGTTGGTAATCATGATCAACCTGATGCTTGTCATGTCTTGTTTTGTACTTGGATTTACTTTTCTCTAGCTGCTCTTGTACTCTTTGATGCACTAGCTGAATTTGTTCAATGAAATGCTTGACTTTGTCCATATCACTATGTCCATCTACTGCAATATCTTCACCAAAGATGAAATCCATAGGAGACTTTGGAAAATAACCCAAACAAGATTCAAATGGAGATACTTGCATAAATGAGTGCTTGGAACGATTGTAGGCACACAGGATGTAATGCAAATTCCGATCCCAAAGTTTAGGATGTGTACCACAATATCCTTGAAGGAGATGCAATACTATTCTGTTTACCACTTCTGTTTAGCCATCATTTTGTGGATGAAATGTCGTGCTCTTTTTTAAATTTGTGTCCATGAGTTCCCATGAACTTGACCAAAACTTCCCAAAAAGTCGAGAATCTCGATCAGAAATAATAGAAGTGGGCTACCCAAAGTGAACCCATACATTTTGGAAGAACAATTTTGTGGTTATTTATTTATTTATCTATAACCTATTTCTTACATGGAATCAACACAGACATTTTGCTGAAACGATCCACAACAACATATAGATAATCATGACATTTCCCAGACATTTGTAGACCCCCTACAAAATCCATAGAAATAATTTCCCAAGGAAGAGAAGGAATAGGAAGTGGAGTGTACAAACCCAATTTCATTCATTTGAAGCCAATAACAATACCTATGAATTTGAGCAATTGTTTTGCCTACACCAAAGTGACCAAGAATAAGAAAAGTGTGGGCTTCCCTTATGACATTGACTCTTTCACCTTGTGGAACACGTAACTTGCCAAGATGATACAACGACTTGTTAGGAACATGATCATCCAACTCTTCAACATGATTTCCTTCACTGAAAGTTGCATAAACATATTTAAAATCTACATCTTGAGCATAGTGTTCAAAATATCTTTCATGCATGATTGAGTTATGCTTAAGAATAACAAATGCATTAACAATAGGTCTTTATAACATATCAACAACTTTGCTGTATATGCCTTTCTTGTACCTGATTACTATATGAAATTGTTGTAGGAATCTCATCCACTTGAAATGTCCAACTTGTTGTAGATTGGTTTGTGATTGTAAATATTGCAAAGGTTGATGGTCATTATGAATAATTGTTTCTTTACCCATCAAATAATGCTTCTATTTCTTAATGCTTTGTACCTAAGCATACAACTCTTTATCATAAGTTGGATAGTTAATTATTGCATTGGTAAAGATTTTAGAATTATAACAAATATGCTTACCATGATGCATTAAAATTGCTCCCATAGCATAAGCTTGCATCGGTTTGAATCTCAAATGGTTACCTAAGATCTAGAAGTGCTAGAACTGGTGTTGTACTGATTTTCTCTTTCAAAGTGTCGAAGGATTTATGCTGCTTACCTCCTCACTAAAAGACATGTTTCACACTTGCCAAAGCATGTAATGGTGCTGCAATGAGTGAGAATATAGCTATAAATTTTCTCCAATATTGGGATTCTCCCTTAAAGCTCCTAGCTTCTACTATATTGTTGGGTTTAGGCCAATTCACAATGACTTAAACTTTTGAGGGATCAATCTTCAATTCACCCCCTCCTACATTATGATCCAAATAAACCAAAGAGGTTTTCCCAAATTCACACTCAGACATCTTCAAATACAACTTCTCTTTTTTCAAGACATCTAAATCTTGTTTCACATGCTTGACATACTCTTCATAAGTCTTACTGAAAATTAGAATATCATCTACGTATACTAAGATAAAATCATCAAGGAATGGTCTCAATACATTATTCATAACTAACCATTAAAAAAAACTTTGTTTTGTCTTGAAAGCAGTTTTCCAAATATCATCTTCAACAATCCTTATCTGATGGTAATTGCTTCTCAAATATAACCTAGTGAATTAAACAACATCCTTAAACTGATCTAGCAAATCATCAATGCGAGGAAGAGGATAGTGATTCTTTATTGTGATCTTGTTCAAAGCTATAAAATCCACACACATACGCCATGTACCACCCTTATTTGGAACCAAGACAATAGGAGACCCACAAGCAGATGTGTTAGGCATGATGACCCCTTTGTCAAGCAACTCTTCAATTTGCTTCTTGATTTTTTCATTCTCCAAAACTGACATTCTATAAATGCCAATGTTTGGAAGTGGTGCATCCTGCTGCAAAAAAATCTCATGTTGGATTCCTCTTTTAGGAGGCAACCCTTCAGGTTCCTAAAACATCTCGTCATAAATATTAACATCTTCAACCAATTCATGCTTGAGTTTAACATCACATCCTATGAACGCTTTAGATTCAACAATATATTTAGCTTTAATCATCAACAACACAAAATTCTTACTAAAATTTACAAGCATTTTCATCTAATTAACACTTACAAGAGATAAGTTCATCTTCTTGCGATGTGCTCTAACAATATACTCAACTCCATCTTGAAAAATATGATATTTGTTCTCATGACGATAGAATATGGCTCTTCGATCATACAAGTATGGCCTCCCTAAAACAATTCCACATATGTCAAGTGGTACAACATCAAGCTCTACCTCATCTATAAAATTTGCAGTGATGGTGAATTTGAGTTTACATTTTCTTGTCACTTGCAATTTTGGCATCTTCACATATCCAACCCAAAGGGTAAGGTTTAGTATGAGGTATAGTTTCTAGATTTAGTTTCTTGACAATTGCTTCAAAAATAAGATTGAATTGGGATCCACTATCAAACAATGTATCAACTTTTGTATTTTTTATAATGGCCTTAATATGGAAAATCTCAATTCTTTCTTTATCATTTTGAGACTCAATAGGCTTACTAGAAGAATCATTACTTGCATTAGAAGCTTTACCTCTTATTCCCATGGTTGTGATTTTGGTTTCAACACCCAAATCAGATCCTAGATCTTGTTGGGTTGTTGCAACAATCTTTTGTTTCCCCTTGTTATTGAACTTCTTTGGTCTCATTTCTGGATGTAATTTGCAACAATGGTCTTCATCATGGGTTTCTTTTGAGCAATGTTTACAAGTAAGTTCTCTCCCTCTTTCTAGGCTATAGCATTCTTTTTTCATTTTCCTTTAAACTTCCCCTTTCCTTTGTCTCCATATTTGGATGGTTTCTTACTAGTCTCTTGAGGAACATTCTTGCCTCTTGATTCTAAATGAGTTGTCTGAACACATACTTCATCTAGATTTGTGGGATTAAACATAAGTATAGTATGTCTCAAATAACTATGTAATCCACCTATGTATTTAAGGAGAGTGTCTTGTGAAGACAAATCAACTCCTAAGATTAAAGCTCTTCTTCTAAATTCTCGTGTGTAACTTTGGACACTCTAACCTTTAGCTTGTATACAAAATTTCCAATCCATTGCTTTTACATATAAGCTAACGGATAAAATTTCCTTCTTAATGCAGCAACAAAATCATTCAAAGAAAAAATAATTTTACCACTTTTCTTCAAATCTTCTTGAGTTCTAGCCTTCCACCAGATGAGGGCTGCACTTTTCAAATGAAGAGAGGCAAGTTGGATCTTTGTAACATTGTCCTTAATCTTTTAAAATCTGTGATAGAATTCAATTTGATGAACCAAATTATCCAAGTTTTAAGCATTTACTTCCCCATTGTACAACGACAATTCAAACTCGACATCAAGCTTAAAGAAAGGAGACTTAGGATGTCCTTTTGGAGATCCAGGTGGAGTATGTCTAGGTGTCAAAGGAGGTGAAGATGGAGGTGAAGGAGGACATTGAGGTGGAGGATTGATCCCATTTCCACCATTACATTTTTTTTGATTAGATATTTCTCCTTGCAACCTTGTTTTCAATTCATTATACAACACTTTCACCAACTCAGACATTTCATAGAAAGCCTTTTTAAAAGCTCTCTCATCCTTAGACATCAACTCTTGTCCTTCTTCATGTGCCATGACTGGTAGACTTTTTGGAGTCTGTGATCTCCTTGAACCAATTTGAGGGTTTGGTTCTTCAAGCACTCTTTTTCCTCTTCTCAACTTAGACCTTGTAATCATTCAAGAATCACTTGCAAAAACTATCAAACCTTCAAAACAACTATGCGCTTATATCAAACTGATCTGAAATTGAAAATTAAATGTTTCTTGAAAAAGTTTGCAAGCTAGTTTATGTCTTGTGGGAAATGTATAGAAACTGGAAAAGCACATAAAATTAGAAATTTTAGTTAAGTTTTGAAAATTTAACCAAAGAAAAATAAACAACATGCAACATCACTAAACAACAATTTGATGATGAAGTTCACCCCTCCGAGGCTACATCTCTAGGTCCAACTTCCAATATTTGCCCTTTAAATTATATGCTCAAAATGTAATTACATCAACATACAATGCTTAGTTCACAAAAATAATGTTGCCATTATGTCTAGAACACCCAAAACCCATGTGTAAGCTCTTATTAGGCTCAAAAACGCTGAAAAATGGCCAAGTTATACAACAAAACAAGCAATTTGCATTAGATTTAGCACTAGATTTTAGTGCATTTTTTTCTCAATTGGGATGAGCAACCTGGCGCTAAATCTAGCTCTACTGTACAATTGTTAAAGCATCCTTTTTTACACTATTTTTTTAAATATTTTTTTACACCAAATTTTGCATCTATTTTGCGTCATTTTTTGCTTCCTTTTTTGTGCCATTCTTTGCTTATAGTTTTGTGTCGTAATTTGCATCGAGTTTTACAATATCTTTTGCATCTAATTTAGTGCCTTTTTTGGCATCCAATTTGTGCAAGTTGTTGCATCTAGTCTTATGCCATTTTTTGCTTCTAATTTTGTACTTATTTTTACATATATTTTTGCGCTAGTTTTTCTGTCTTTTTTTACACCATTTTTTGCATCCAATTTTGCACCATATGTTGAATATGATTTAGTGCCAATTTTTGCATCCATTTTTGTTAATTTTTGGTATGTTCTATGCTTAAGAGCAATTTACTTCAATTTTCTTGTTAGCCCAATATCAATGTCTAGTTTAGAGATCACATTAACATGATAGTAAAATGTAGATAGAACATAAACATAAACAATAGAAGACAAGGCAAGACAAGAGGACACAAGACGTGGCACTAGCCAGGGACAAACCCCAATGTGGGGAACCCTTGATCAATTATTCTTATATTCTTCAATAGTTCAACAAAGAGAGAGATAATACAAATATACAAAACTGATATTTATGACAACAATAGAAAAGTCTTAACCAAAGAAGACAATGCTGGTCAAATAGGAAATAATCTTCCTCTGAAGATCATTCATATGGTAGCAATAGGATGTTCAGTAAACTGAGCCAATCATGGTCAAACCTTGACCTAAAACATTTCCCAGAACTTTGATGTCTTCTTGCTGCACTAGTGTGTCACAAATGACTTGAGGCCTTCTCTATTTAAATGCAACGTTGAGCTTGAGCTGGGGGTTATTTGGTTGTTGGCCGACCTTGACAAATTGTCAAATAATATAAATAAATTCATACCTCCATAAATACATGTCAGAATTAGATGATATTTAGATCAATCCTACACCTCTCGGAGAGAGGAATCCAATAAAAATATTAGCTACCATAAATAAGGTGACCCACATGGAATTTGGCCCTAGTTGCCAATTTTAACAATTTTTGCACCATTTTTTGCATCCACTTTTGCATTTTATTTGTCTCCATTTTTTGCATCCTATTTTGCATCATATTTTGCATATAATTTTGCATCATTTGTTGCAACCAATTTAGCATCATTTTTAACATCATTTCTTGCATCCAATTTTGCATCTTTTTGAGCATCTAAATTTGCATCCTATGTTGAACCATGTATTGCGTCCACCTTTGCATCCCATTTTGTGTCTAATGTTACATTCAATTTTGAGCCATTTTTTCATCTACTTTTGCATTTGTTTTTTCACCAAGTTTTGAATCACTTATTGCACCTCATTTTGAGCCATTTGAGCCATTTTTATGCCCATTTTGCACCATTTTTCTACTCTTGTGTCAAAATTTGCACCATTTTTTATGTCCAATTTTGCACCATATTTGATGTCCAATTTTGCATCCCATTTGGCATCCAAATTTGCATCCCATTTGGCACCCAAATTTGAATCTAAATTTTCATCTGGTTATGCATCATTTTTGGCATCCTTGGTTTCACCATTTTTAGTTCCATTTTGCATTTTGTTTTGTGTCTTTTCTGACATCCTTTTTTCACCCAATTTTTAATCCTAATTTTACACCATTCTTTGCATCCTCATTTTGGTGTCCATTTTTTCATCCTTTTTTGCACCCAATTTGGTATCCTTTTGTATGCCCTATTTTGTTCCTTTCTTCGTGTCTAGTGTTGCGTTTTTTTGTTTTGTTTTTGTTTGTTTGTTTGTTTGTTTGTTTTTTTTTTAAATTCTACTTTAAAACCCTTTTGTGTCATTGTTTGCATCTTGTTTTGATGGCTAGTTTAACATCCAATTCTACTCCTATTTTTTCATCCATGGTTACATCCACTTTTGGCTTCTTGTTTAGAGTCTTACTTTTATTTCCATTTATGACCCCATTTATGGGTTCATTTTACTAATTTCAATTACATAGTGAAATATCTTACATTTTCTAAATATAATTTTGCTGTAGGATTTAATGCACAATTAGATGAACAAAAAAACCTCTCAATTTATCCCAGAAACCTAGGATAGACCGATTAAGAGAAAGGCTGCTCTAAGGCTCAGGATTCTTAGTAGATCAAGATGTAGAGTATTGTTTAATAAAAAGAGAAGGAATTCATGTGAGTCCTCACATGCAGGTCTCGTTGGAGTTTTTAGTGTAGCTGGGAGCGCTCCTAGCTAGCTCCAAAGCTTGGTCCTACAAATAAGAAAGAGAACAAAGAAACCTTCACAACATAATATCTTGATAATCGAAACTATCAGAAGCATATAAATATTACTGAATAAATAAATATAAACCAAAATCCAATACATTCATTAGTTAAATAGAATAAGTAAAGAATGAATAGCAACATATGGGAGGAAGAACAAGCAATATATATTAATAAAGGAGTTGGAGGAAAGTTACAACCATCAGATGCAGTTGCAGTAGCACCTCCCCCAACTCGCTCCAAAACTCTCCCTAAATCTCAACAGCATGACAATACAAGAATTCCCATCCTTTTCTCAATGGCCAAGCCTTCAATATATAGGAAAGTGAAGGCTATGAAGATTTCCCAAATTCCTCATTAGTTAAATTTGGACAAAGCTTTTGGATGAATAATGTTTCCTTATATAAAAATGGCCTTTTTCCAATTTTTAGATGCTTTTGTGCTTAGGAAAAATCTTCCCCGTGCTTTATGGCTCTTTCTTGCTTTTGTATTCTTTTCTTTATTAGGAAAAAGCTAAAGATGAGGATAAAGAGATCACATTCCACCATATGAGTTTCTGAAAGTGAACAAGAGTGTCAAATTCTAGTTAACTCGAGCTTTTTTCCTCGTGAGAGATTGAGAATTTTGGTAACAAAAGTTAGATGAAGGGGGTAACTTGTTATAGACTAGAATAACGTGGCCCTCATGGTATATAGCTTGTATTATAGTCTTATATAGTCTAGGAGAAAGGGCTATTTCAACCAACAACATAGTATTCTCCTCCAATATGATGAGGAGGTATTTTCATGTATAACACATTTAAGAAGATATCACAATTCAAATTTATAACTTTACATTTGTAAACAAATTTATGGTAATTGACAACATTCATAAAAAACATAGGAGTATCCTCATATATAACAATTCTCCATCAAAAAATCATTGACAATTTTCAATATACATATATGACTACTAAATCAACACTTAGCGCATATATCATTATTCCAAGGTAAATTCACAACATTACATCCAAAAATAGTAATATCATCATACATAATGATTCTCCATCAAAAATCATTGACAATTTTCAACACATATATAAAGCAACAAAATATGACTAATAATATCCTCATCATCTTTAATCAAATCAACTAAGATTCAAATGTGTGATTATGATCAAAATCTTTCTTGAACACCATTATTCTAAGGTAAATTCACAACACCCATCAAAAGATAGTAATATCGTCATACATAATAATTATCCATCAATATAATGTTGATAATTTTCAATATATACATAAAATAACAAGATAAAAATGATAATATCATCATCATATTTAATCAAATAAACTAAAAGTCAATGTATGATTACCAAATAAAAATGTTTCATAGATATCATTATTCTAAGGTAAATTCACAACACCCAAAAAAAATAGGAATCTCATCATACACAATAATTCTTCATAAAGAAAATGTAAACAAATTTCAACATATTCATAAGGTAACAAGATAGTACTGATAATATCATCATCATTATTCGAATCAACTAGAATTCAAATGTATGATTACCATTAAGACATCCCAACTAAATATAAAAAATAATGCATGGCTAGCTAGCACCATGAAAATCATAGTCAAGGTCATCCTCATGATCATTTCCATGATCATCATCCTGACCATCCTGATAATATCATCCACATAATCATCACCAACACCATCACTATCCTCATCATAATCGTCTCTGATATATGATGTAATCTAAACATAGTATATATCATCATCTTCGTGGCCATTACTTGTAGCTTCTTGAAAAAAAATCAATATTACATGTTAGTACTAATTCTATAGCACAATGCATATTTTTATTACAATGCTAACCATAAAATGAGGTAGGACATAATAACATTTAATAGTACTAAAAAATAAAATGAAAATATGGTTTAAGAGATATTGGAGATCCAACTAAGATTACACTTGTAATGCACATTAAGTAGTAGAATCATTTTTTAATGCATATGAAGTAGGTACTGTAGAGTCTAATGATTGTTTTTTTTTAACACCATTTCCATCCATCTTTCCTCTTTTCATCATTGCTATCAACTCAAATAAACAGTAAAATTATGTTTTTGACATGGTAAGTTACTCATATGTCTTATTTTTCATATTTATTAATGTGTCTTATTATTAAGTTAAATATTGTAATAACTACGTAATTAACACAACTCTACAGTTGTTTTATGATTCTGCAACTATGTCCATGGTTTTTCAGATTCTAGTATGCCAGCCAAGCAAAGAAGCACATGGGCAGATAGGGATTGATCTCCTCATGGATCTCCTCCTATTCGCTTGAGCCAAATCATCAAGGAAATCGCCCATTTGCGCAGTCAAGGAAGCGGGTCAACACGTGGATGAACATAGCAACGAGAGTTCAAATCAATCACGACTCTTTGATTTGCTTTCCAAATAGAAAATCGCCGAGAAATGTTAAAATATCCATTATCAGATTAACATTTAGATTATGATTGTTTTTAAGTTTTTAGGCACGAAAGTCTCAAAACTATTGAGCGTGAATGCTATATA
>APFE031749029.1:8660-46183 GCA_000404065.3 Pinus taeda
AAAATAATAAAAAGAAAAAAATAAAAAAAATAAAAAAATGGGTTAGATGTGAAAATTAGACTCTAGCACACTCTAACCCAGAATTCTTACTTGAAAACCAATTCGTTGGCTGGTAAGAATTCCTTTTCTGTTTGATTCATCAATTGAATAATGACTTGAGGACAAGTCAACGCTTTAGTGGGGGAGAAGCATCAACATTTTTTTTTCTTATCTTATCTCCTCATTGTAAATTCTCAAAGATTTCTTATCTCATCTCCTCACTGTAAATTTCCAAAGAGTTTGTTTCAGCACTCCAGATTTCAATAAAGAAGTTGTTTTTGTCTTTGTTCTAATCAGAGGGACCTGTTTCAAAACACTATGCAGTGGGACCTGTTCTGTCCAAAAGACCATGTTACCAACACCAACAGTAGTGGGACCTGTTCAGCATACACAAAAGGGACCTGTTAAGAGACTGTTATCTCAAGTTACTTCAACAAAGCTTCATCAAGTTTCAACAGAGATTCAAAGGTTTCTTGTCACCTAGGCTTCATCAAACACCAAAGAGCAAGGAACCTGCACACATATAGTTATTTTCCAGATTTCAAAGAAGCTGCATAAGCATTTTCCAGATCTCAGAGGGACCTATTGCATTCAAATTTATCTCAGAGGGACCTGTCATGAACAACAAATATTAGTAAAGAAAGACTAGTCCTACCTATCATGCCAATTCAACGATTGATTAACCAATAAAAGTGTAATGTATTCTCTATTTTTAACATTTAAATTCTTAGATTAATTTTTAATGTTAAATGTGATGACTATGACTGCTACGATCAATTTCAAAAACACCTGCATACCTATCACCCCTTATCATATTCTCATATTCTTAATCCCTATCATCTCCCAACACCCTAGCCTATCCCATATTAATACGATTTTTAAAATCCCCATACTCTCCATATGATCTCTCAATCCCCTCCTATATCACCCTTCCAACCTTTTTTATTAAGCCAACCAAACCCTACTACCGGTCCAACATCTCTACTCGGCCAGGTACCAACGAACTGGGGACATGTGGTGAATTGTTAGAAAGCCAAATGTTAAACGGTCTGTTCATTACGTTTGAATCGGCCGAATTATGACATAACCACCTGACGAAGTCGAATGATGCAAACGACTATCTGATATCATGCTCCAGTACCCCATATATTCTTCCAGCATTCTCATGATGGTGTTTATACGACTCGGTACAGCCACTCCTCTGTCATAAAATATGACTATGCTATGAATTGAGTCGGGTCGGTTATTAAAAAAAAAATTCATTTCATTCTCAGTGTTCTATATTAGCAATTCGACTTCTATGATTTAAACAGAAAAGACTGAGAGTAGCAAGTGCTCCAAAAAGGAAAACACAATCATCTGGGTTTACAAGTTTCGACCTCCACCATAATTACAAGACAGTCATCTGGGCATCGTTTAAGTCACTGAAGGAGCTAGTTTCGAAGAATAGAGAGAGCACCACCAGGTCAGCAGTGTGGAGCAAAAGACAAAAGTTAACAAAACAAAATACCTTTGTTGAATTCGTAGGCATAAACGAAGAGGGTTAGAGCAAAACTTCTCTGTCTAAATGAATAATAGGGTAGAGCCAAGCACATTTGAGAGTTCCCAGTACCACGATGATTTCATTGCAATTCTAAAAGAAAAACAATGGCTGCACTTCTTGGAGAAGTTTCATGGAAACAATGAGGAAGTCACTAAACAATTTTCCTTTACATTCAATGGGGAGAAAGCCTTGGTAGGTAATTTTTCATTTAGGGTTTAAGAAGACACCATAGCACAGTCCTTAGGGATCAGCCCAGAAGGGGAGAAATACTTCAAGACAAAATAGCTCAAGGAAAAATCATGGACCCAATTCATGTCCAGATCGAGGGTCTCATCCGTTAATTGGAAGAAAGGTGTCCCCAGGAGCTGGCTGATGCATCCATGGGATGAAATGGTGTATATCATCCAAAAATTTGTAACTTGTGAGGGCCGCTACAACATCGTTTACTTATACCACATCAAACTACTGTTACATTTGAAAGGGTAGTGCACTATTAGATTACCATACTTCCTCTTTCAGAGCCTAACCAAAATGTCGAAAACCATCCAAAAGAAAAAAGGTAACGAAGACAAGAGCTTATATCATTTCGGGCTAATTAAAATTCTTATTGAGTCTGAATTACAGAGAAGAGGAAGAACGTGGAAGGAGTTCTTGGCTGCCAACCAAATCAAAGATGAAGAGGATGAGCAAGAACAGCAAGAGCATTCAGGATTTATGCATGACATTGATGAAGAGATTCCTGTGCACAAATCAAGCAATATACCTCCACCCATTAGTAGTGTGAGGACGAGGAAAATGAGAAAAGAGGATGCACAAAAATCAGATCAAGATAAAATTTTTACTACCTATACAAGAAGATCCAGGAGGGCACAAAAGACTCAGCTACAAGAAGACCAACCAAAATCTAATGCACCTGCACCAACGGATATTGAGAGTAGTGCTCACTCACAACCTGGACCAGAAGCTGAGATGGAGGTTGAGAGCAACAATAGGCAAGAAAAAGAGTCACCACCCGCCATTAAGAAACAAAGAAAGATGGAAAAGCAAATTGAAAAGTTAAAGGACGAACTGATGGAGGCCAACATGCTGGAAAAAGTCATCAAGAAAGAGAATGAAATGCTAAGAGCATAGAGTAAAGAGACTCAACAGAAAAATGAAAAGTTGAGGGAGCAAATCAAGGAACTTGAGGCTGAACAAACTGATATTTGCAAGTGGGCAACCAAATGGTATAACCAAAAGAAAGCCCTCAAGGATAAGTACAAGAGTCTAAAGCATGAATTCCACAGTCAGAAAGATGCCCAGGTTAAAAAGAACATGGATGCATTGTTGAAAGCAGCTGAGGTGCAGGCAAGGACAGAGTTTAGAGGCAGCACATCAGGATTAGGATGAGGACATGCTAATTCATTAAGCTTGGGGGAGATGTTGGTACCATTCCATGACCTTCTTTTTCCTCTTGAAACACATCATTTGTCTACCATTTTTCCTCCATAGATCCCTTATATTCCTTGAAATTGATTAGTTAACAATGTTATAGTTGTTAGTTTGCATTAAAGTTAGTTTATGAGTTTTATGTGAGAAATTAGGAGTTTTTAATAAAAAGGTTACAGGAAGTTACAACATCCTGTAAACAGTTCATCATCTGACACGTGGCATGACAGGTGAGCTAAAGCAAGAGATAGGAACGAAAACTAGAATGTACAAGCATGGAGAAACATCGATCCTACATCAAATCCAACATTCCTTGTTATGCGGTCAACGCTGGTCAAAGCCCCAGCCTTTTGATGACAAACGTAGCAACATCCATAGGTTTCCAAACCAGTTTCATTTTGTTTCTTTTTGGAAATCAGTTTTGAATGGAAATGACCCAAAAATCATTCCATAGTAAAAGCGGCAACAATGACATAGTGAATGTACATTCAATCCAAATGTAAACCGTGTATTAATTGTTTTTAAAAACATAGATGTAGATACAGTTACGGGGTTGTTGTTGATCTCTGTTTATCGTTTGAAAAACAGAGCTTTTGTATACTCTTCAGAACTTGATACCAGAACTCGATTAAAGTCACGGTTTCATTATAGCCTTGTTCATGCGTTAATACCTTAGTTGCTTGCGCGCATTCTAGTATACCGTTGAAACGCGGACGGGCCCTGTGTGGACGGGTATACTGTCATTTTCATTTTATTAGCAGCTTTTGAATATTGAATAGCATGCATAGTCATTAGAGTTATGATTAAAATTTCGTTGATTTAATTAGCAATCCTTATGAATGATGTTTATGATGATAGCTTAAAGGATTTATCGTTAAGATCATTGAACTGTATCTCGTAAGAGGTCTGATCGTTCGTTATATTTTTAAAGCATCCTCGTAGACCTTGTTTTCCATGCATTTGAATTATAGTGTGCTTTTGATTTTAGTATGCTTTTAATCTTTCATGAACGTTGAGTGTTAAATGCTGAGTGTTCACTAGACAAAGTTTTTATGCACAGTGTCCTTGTAAGGGGACTAAAATCTCAGTTTAGTAATACACTGTCTTTAGGACAGTTAAATGAGTTGAGTGACCTGAGTGTCAAGGTGATAGGGAGCATATCTTAACCTTCCGTAAAGAAGTATTGTAACCTACCACAATGAACACTTAGTTAGGAATCATTTATGTCTATAGATTTTAGACGCATGCCTCAAAGTTTACTTACCCTGGTTGATGTGGAGTGCATAGACAGTTAGGAGTCAAAAGGGGTTTTAGCCCCTTGTCTATGTAAATTCGAGTTAGTTTTGAGATCCACCCATGGTCCACAGACCATGGGATTGTATGTAAAATGCTATAAATAGGTGTGTCTTAGAGAGTCTAAGGCAGATCTATGTCTACGTTTGAGAGAGGAAAAGAAGGGCAAGTAAGCAGTGGGTAGATAGAAGGAAGAAGGCTCCGCAACTGAGTGCACGGAGGCCTAGAGTAGAGTCTGCAGCTGAGTGCGCAGGGAAGTTTGAGTCTGTAACCTAATATTGAAGATCAATAAATAATATTGTTGAAGGAATTCATGTGTTTATCTGTTTACTTATGTTATTTATGTTTGTGATATATGCTGTGATGGAATAATGTCTTTATGAAATATTGATCTATTAATGCGTGACTCTAGTGGATAAGTCTTATTAACTGTACGTAATGCATGTTAAGTACTTTCGTGAATATTATAATACATTATGTTATGTTTATTAAGTACTTAGGTAGATCTCTTTGAACTCAGATCTAGGGTTATTTTATGGTGCGCGTAAGTGGCTAATTCATTTGTTAAGGATCCGCAAAGGATTATCATAGACCTTTGCAAAGGTCTAGAGGCCATTTAAAGGAAGTTGCAGTATTTAGCCCTAAGGGCTTATAGATTTGCGTGAAGGCAGATCTAGGGAAATTAAAGGCATCACATTGATCTCTAGATGCAGAAACTTGGTTCTAGCATCCCCCCATACTGCTTCGGGTGAGACTTCATCTTGCGCTATGCGGGTTGATGCCAGAAGGGCCAGTGTTGAGGGTTTTGTTTGGCGCAATTAATTTTGAACTTGGGTCAGGACCCACTAAGCCAACAAATGGTTCCGTTGCTGAGACCAGGATATGCATAAGGAGATGTGTGATGTCACATCACTAGAATCCGACCAAGAAGGAAATTGAGAAGTGATTGGATAGGAAGATTCACAAATTCGTGGCGCAAGAAAATAGGAATCCGCACCTGTTGAAGGAATAGTGGTTGGACAAATACTTATATACAGAAATACACAAATTTTTCTTCTGCACCTTCCCAATCGAACTATACGAGAGGATAGCTAAGTTGGCAGATGTCCAAGGAAGGTGGAGGATTGACGTTCCAATAGTGTGGACTCCAGAGCTAGTGCGAAGGTTGGAAGCCTCTAAAGACAAGATCGTGCGTGTTGTCAACCACTGGTTCAATCAAATTATAGGATAATTTGTTACAAAGTTCGCGGTTGATACCTTAGTCAGCTACAACGAGGTAGAGCAATGCTTCTTCAAGGGACCGCGAGGTAAGTATCTAAGATCTTTGAATACCTAGATTAATATGCTCTTGTGTGAGAAATGGGTTATGCCATTGCCTTGATGTTTGGATCTATGCGAAGTCGACGGATCTTTAGAAATCAAGAGAAAGCAGGTCCTGAATATATCCCATTGATTGAACCTCCTTCGAGCGACGACGAGGGAGTGGTGTAGGCCTCGCCGTGGAGTGTTGTCTAGCTGAAAAGACAGGGTTTTCGGTGAATACATCATCCATCCACTCCACCTCCACCTTCACCTCCACAATATACACCTTCACCCACACCTCCACCACTACCATCGTCGTTCAACATGTTGAACTTGATAAAGTTGCCGATTTCCAATGGTATAGGGAGCGAAGATACAGATTAGTTCTGGTTTGTTGCGAATACTGTGTGGACAATGCAACAGATCACCAATGAACACATAAAGAAGGCACAGTTGGTTACTTCTCTGCAGGATCGCGCGCTGACGTGGTATATTAAGTATTGTGTTGATCATCCTTTAGAAATGCTATCAAAGACTAAGGATGCTTTAAACAAGGAGTTTAATAAGCGTAAGTCTGACTTGCAGTCAGTCGTTGGATTTAAGTAAATCATGATGAGGGCTGATGAGACGCCTTGGGAATTAGATCAAAGTTTGAAGTGTGTGATCCGCAAAGCTAATACGCAGCTCACAGATGGCCAACACCGTGAGTGGTTTATGGCCTCACTTTTGCCCCACCTGAGGTTTGCTTTGTCACAACAAAAGATATGAAATCAGGCAGAAACCTTGGAAATCACGATGAGATTGCATGTGGCACCTATTTAGGACGCGAATTTGGGAGTCCAACAGATTCACTCGCAATTGCAAAACCTTTACTTGAAATTGTAGAGCTTGAAGAAAGAGAAGGAGGCTAGGCCAGAGGTGCGTGAGGAAGTCTAGTGCCTGAAGTGTAAAAGCCAAGGGCATGATAAAGACCACTTCCCTATCTTCACAAATTATATTAGTGTGGAGCCCGCGCTATGGTGTGCTATTTGTTAGGTGGTTGGAAAACATGTAACGGATAATTGTCATTTGCTACAAAAGTTCGTTCATACACCACAACAATTGTTCTATGAATTCTGCAAATTGGTGGACCACGATGAGTGACATTGTCGTAGCTACGAGTTGATTATGGAAAGAACACATACCTACCGAATGCAAGAAGAAACTTGACCTCCAGATCAGAGCACAGGAGGAGCGCATGGAGGTTATCAAGGAAGAGGATGAGGCCAAGTAGGAGGAGGACCTGGAAGAGGTCACGATCAAGTTATTTGCTATAATTGTGGGACACCAGGGCACTATCCACGGGAGTGTCAGAATCACACATGCACATCCTGTCAATATTGTAGCCAATTTGACCACACTATATAAGAACGCCCTGTGTTGATAGCGAAGATGCAGGAGAACAAGGCACAACCTTAACAGCCTATGCAGAACTTACAAATGTTGAGAGCTGAGCCCCATGAGGAAGATCTGAATGTGAATCTCGTACTGAGAAGAGGAATAACAACTGGGGATGATAAGGGAAAACAACCTGAAGAGGATGGATGGGTCTGCAAGGACCTAGAGAAGGAAGTTGAGTTCGATCTGGAGAGTGCGAAGGAAACATTTATGGAAGGCAAGAAACGATTCGCTGAGGCATTTACCTCACGATGCCAAAGCCAAGTACCATAAACTAGCATGCCTATCGAGGTTTACCCCTCTGTACTTACCACATTCCTGAAAACCTTCATGAAACTTCTACACGATAGCAAGGCTGTGAAAGGTCTGCAGGAATTGATAAACAAGTGTGCTGGTAAAGAAAACACTTATGATGGACACAACGCTATAAGAAAAATTGGCAAACATAAGGCAAGAATAGGGCACAAGATGAGGCTCATCGCGCAAATAGGAGATTATGAGATGGACAAGGTTATTCTGGATCTGGGGTTTGACACAGACATTTTTCCTAAACATACATCGGAAAGAATGGGGAGACCTGCACTGTAGTGGTCTCCGATCCAACTTAGAATGGCCAACCAGTAGAAAATCATCCCTATGGGACGACTACATGGAGTAACAGTGGATATAGAAGGTGGGAGCGTGCTGACTGATTTTGAAGTAGTAGAAATTGTTGACGACAATAATCCATACCCCGTGCTTCTTGGAATTGATTGGGCCATTGATATGAATGGAGTCATTAACTTGAAGAAGAGAACAATGTAGTTTGAGAGGAAATCGATTTGGGTTGTAGTACCATTGGACCCTGCAGAAGGATCGCGCTATATTGAACCGATCCATGACTATGAAGAAAGTGATGATGACTTGGACCAGACCTATAAAATAACTGCGCGAGATCAAGACTGGATTAATCCAATAGCTGATGGATGAATTGCATGGGACCGACAAAGTTCCTGTACCTCGGATTCTGATGAAGAACTGGAGCATTGGCAGAATAGGCTACATGAAATATCCTATGATGCACTGCAACATGATGACTAAATCGCTGCGCTATGTGTCATCGGAGGTAATAAATTTACCCTATTATGATTTTTTAACTTTCGTAGATACGTTTTTGGATTCCTATTAACAAGAAGTCCCTAAGGATCATTGCTTCCAAGAACTGGATTTGGCACTACGCGTGATGCCCGCGTGATGGTGGGGTACACACAATGACAACTTCGATGAATCGTGAGATTACAGAAGGATGATGAGGTTGCGATTTGGTCATCCTAAAATTCAACTGACTGAGAAGTACAATGGGAGAAATGATCCATGTGAGCATTTAATGAAGTGGACTAAAGCTTATGAAATAGAGCCATAGCCAGAGTAGGTGCACTTATTATGTCATACTTTGGATACAATTCCTATGAATTGGTATCTCGAAATGGAGCTCCGCCATGGCACCATGGAGTGGGATATATTAAGGGAAGGATTCTTAATGACCTTCAGTTTTGAAGATGGCTTCGAATGCATTGATGAAGCTCTATAGGAGATTAAGGCAGCGATATTTAAAATACTGTAGGATCCTTTGGAGTTGGTTTAGCCAGATTGGAGCACCCAGCTGCGCCATGCATTGGAATGCTATAATGTGACCATTAAGGGGGAGGATGAAGATCCGAGAAATATCAATATTCTAGAGGCAGAAGGCCAACACGAGGTTGAAGGTCCACAAATAGAAAACCCAGACATCATCCCACCATTGAAAACCAAGCAAGTAAACATTGGTACTGAAGCAGAGCCAGAATTTGTGAAAATTGGGGATCACTAGATGATGCCATAGTGGATAAAGTTGTTGAGATACTCCACGAGTACCAGGATCTTTTTCCTACCAAGTTTTCGGACCTGAAGGGAATCATAGATGACTTGGGTGTGATGAAAATAACTTTGAAACTGGACGCGAAGCCTATTAAGCAGAGGCCATATCGTCTTAATCCCAAATGAAAGGAAAAGGTCTGCTTGGAGTTGGATAAGATACTAGAAGCAGGCATCATCGAACTTGTGGAAGAATCTGATTGGGTGAGCCCAATGGTGGTTCAAGAGAAGAAACAATAGGGGGAAATAAGGATTTGCGTAGATCTAAGGAAGCTTAATGATGCCTGCATCCATGATCCTTTTCTGACACCATTTACTGATGAGGTATTCGACAATGTTGGAGGGTAGGAGGCCTACTCATTCACTGATGGATTTTCAAGGTACCATCAGATCAAGATCGCGCCAGAGGATAGGAGAAAAACAACCTTCGTGACTAAATGGGGTTGTATTCAGTATATTGTCATGCCATTTGGAATTAAGAATGCACTTGCAATATTCTCTCCCGTGGTTATAGAAACGTTCAAGGATTTTATTCATAAGTTCTTGGAGGTGTATTTTGATGACTAGAAGGTGTTCGGTTTAGTAAAGCGCCATGTAGGAAGTCTGCACCTAATGCTGTATACATGCCGCAGATACCAGATCGCGTTGAACCTGAAGAAGTATCTATTTTGTGTACCCTTTGGGATCTTGTTGGGTCATGTGGTGTGCAATTAAGGGTTGGTCATGGACCCTACCAAGATCGTAGTGATAGTAAATTTGGAGGCCCCAATAAGTGTCAAACAGTTGCGTGCAATGCTCGAACATATAAGATATTACAGAAAATTCATCAAGGCTTATGCTCAGATTACCACGCCCATGGAGAAATTGCTAAAGAAGGATGCTACATTCTGTTGGGATGAACAATGTTAATGCAGTTTGGATGTATTAAAGGAGAAAATGGTCACTGCACAGATTTTGGTCTTCTCCGATTGGAAAAATGATTTCCATGTACATGTTGATGCATCTTGCATTGCGTTGGGAGTAGTTCTAACACGGGCTGGTGAAGGAGAAATTGACCACCCTATAGCCTTCGCAAGTAGGAAATTATCAAAGGACGAGATTAATTACCCAACAACAAAGAGCGAAGGATTGGCTATGGTATACGTGCTTCAAAATCTTAGGCACTACTTGTTGGGCATACATTTCAAAATGTACAAAGATCATTCCGACTTGAAATACCTGGTTAATAAGACTCTGTTGGGGGGTAATATCTGCCGATGGTTGCTGCTATTCCAGGAGTATGACTTTGAGGTGATTTTGAAGCCAGGAATGTTGAATGCAGGACCTGACCATCTATCACAAATCGAGACAAGAGAGGAGCCTACTAATTTGGAGGAAGGGTTCCCCGATGCACAGCTTTTTGCAGTGCGCGTAGCAGACAACCACTTTGTAGATATTATCCACTTTTTTACTATAGGGACAACACCGGAAGGATATAACAGTCATCAAAAGAAGGAACTAGTAGTGAGTGTGACATATTTCTCAGTGATTGCAGGACATTTGTATAAGATGGGTGCCGATGAGATATTGCGACGATATGTGCCAGATTTTGAATGGAATAACATCCTCACTGAAGCTCATGGAGGGGATGCGGGAGGAAATTATGCAGGAAAGGTGATAGCATAGAATATTTTGTGCACAGGTTTATGGTGGCCCACGCTTCATAAAGATTCTAAAGAGTATTGTAGGGCATGTGATGCATGTAAACAAACAGACAAACAATCGTGGAAGGACAAGTTGCCATTCAATCCTCAAGTATCGTTGCAGCCATTTGAAAAATGGGCAGTTGATTTCGTTGGGCCAATTCATCCCCTAGGAAAGAAGACAGGTGTGTGCTATATCATCACTGCGATGGAGTATCTAACTAGATGGGTAGAGGAACAACCAGTTAGAGATTGCACAGGGGCTACCGCAGTAGAGTTTTTGTTTGAATATGTGTTAACCATATTTGGCTTCCTAAAGGTGTTGATGAGTAATCACGTTATGCACTTCCTAAATGAGAAAATCAATGTGTTGACTGAGGAGTTCTAGGTCTATCATCAGAAGAGCACCCCGTATCATCCTCAGGCTAACGGAACAGTAGATACCTTTAATAAGATTTTTGAGAACGCGCTGACAAAGATTTGTAATGCGCAACGGAATGACTCGGATGTGCATGTACCTATAGTGCTATGGGCATACAGGGCTACTTGTAAAAAGCTAATGAGACAGGCACCTTTTCGATTGGTCTATGGCATAGAAGCGGTGATGCCTATGGAATATATCGTTCCTAGTTTATGCATAGCAACTTTCACAGGTATGGCGGATCGAGAAGCCTTAGAAGAAAAGCTCGTGCAGATGATGGAGCTTGAAGAAGAGAGATTCTTAGCTGGATTCCATCAACAAGTATAGAAGGAACGTGAAAATTCATGGCATGATTGACACATCAAGCTGCACACGTTCAAATTAAATGATTTGGCTTTATTATATGATAGCAAGTTCACTAAGTTTCCGAGGAAATTTCAGATGCACTGGCTTGGGCCATACGCTATCAAAGAGATTACATATGGAGGTGCAGTTCAGCTCTTGAAGCTGAATAGAGAACCTTTTTCCAGAAGGGCGAATGGAATCTGATTGAAGCCATATACGGGGGACCTAGCTCAATGACTATATGATGACAAAACAATCTTAGTGCTCTAGGCAGTTGTAAGGGAGCGCAAGAATATAAACTACATTGCCAAGATTGGGGGACTCCGTGGCAGGTGGGCTGCACAGAAATTGGTGAAGTTACAGTATAAGAAATTGCAAGAAGGGAGCTACACTATGAAGGTAGGTTCCACGCAGCACAATAAGAAAATGACCGTTGGAGTCATTTTTCATGATTTGACAGCTAGAAAATGGTTAATAGGAGTGGGTTGGCGAAATTTAAGGCAAAACCTTTGAAGATCTGCCACCAAAACAGCATTAATGATCGAATTTTGGGGGGAACAGTCGGATTAGAATTTAAAAACCCCTATAAATTACGTGTGCCGGTCTAATAGAGAACACTTTGCACACTTAGAGTTTTTGAGTTGTGTTGTCTGTTTCTTATGAACTGCTCTTTCTTTGAGGATTTGTTCGCAAGCCCAGCACTTTCCAATTTACCAGAGTTGAATCAGAAGTTCATCCTTGACACCATGTTAGGACCAAGCCTTGCTGAGACTCTGATCATTGGGGGAGATGTCACGTCTGAAGGAGATGATCCAGAGGTAGTGAGTATGGAAGCTCTGGCTCCTGTGCCTGTAGCACTAAGGTCATCGAGGCAGAATCCTACACCTATTAGAGAAACCCAGAAACCGAAGAAGGATAAACAGAAGAAGTCGGTGCCAGTCTGCGAATCGCCCAGGAAACATTCTACAACTCAAAAGTAGAAGAAGGACAAGTAGCTTGAGAGGGTTGTCGATTTGGAAGCTGAAGAGGGACAGGGCACCAAGGATATAGACGCTGAGGGAGTGGAGCCCCTTACCATGTTGCCTGACTATATCCCTCCGTGAAAGGGGAAGATGAAGGTCACCAAGGACCCGGATTCAGAGAAGTTTGTCATCTCTACGCCCCTGCTACCGGAGAAGGTCCCCTTCGAAGTTCTGAACCTTGCATGGATCCTCCTACTGAAGATGGAAGATTGGGACCCAGTAAACCATGAGCGGTTCCCTCACCTCGCGACAACAAATTATATGAAGTGTGTCTATTACCCAGACTCATGTGTCACTAAGTTAGAAATAGTGGAATGGATCAGTGGAGTGGAGAATTTTGGATTGTTGAACCTGTTGTGGGTGTCGCACTATCACCGCACCACTATCAACCTGAACTGTGTGCATCAGTTGCTTCCTCTAGTCCACGATGGGTGCTTATGGCTTGGAGGACCTATACCCATCACTGAATTTCTCATCCACAGGATCACACACCTACCACATGAGGGCTTGAATCCGGCGAAGGAGTTTGGCAGAAAGACAGACGAAAAAGATTTGGAAGATAAGATGAAGAAGGAGTTTACACTTGTCAAAAAGTCACACAGATATTCAATCACGTCTATCAACGATCCCATGGTGCAGATTTCAACACAAATCCTAGCAGGAAAGGTAATGAGGAAGTGTCATGCGGAAGAAGTTCCGGCACCCATGGTCTCTTTAGCTACACAATGTGCGAAGGGTGTGCAATTTAACTTGTCAAGGTACCTATGCAGCGAATTCCTCGCAAATTTTTACGAGGTCCAGGATGAGACCAACCCATTCCACTATGCATGGTTGCTTCTTTCCATCATGTTGGTCGCATGGGAGCTACTAGAGGATAGTCAGTTTCCTTTGTTGAATGAAGGATTGCAGGAGACCATGCAGTTTGCCTCCTTATGGGCCACGAAGGACCTCGTGTGGGTCACTGAAACAAAGATATTCTGGGTTTTTATGGAAGCAAGCCTCTGCATGGCCATCAATTAGTGGCCAAGTTTGTCCCCGACCTTGTATGAGTAGTTTCCAGTGCACGCCGTGTTCAAATTTGACTTCCACCAAGTCTGCATTCAGGCACAGAAAGACCCGCAATAGAAATGGAATGATTTATCATATTTGGTCAGAGATCACGACATTCAGGAAGTAACAAAGAGATGGCCAACAGAGTGGCGTGCCCCTTAGATTTGGATGTCGGAACCAAAAATTGCACGAGGATCTTGATAGAAAATAAAAGGAAGGATGCAAGCAAGCAGGCTACGTAAAAGTTGGCCTCGTAACAGAAGAAGGAATTTGTAGAAAAGGCCAGGATGGAGAAGGAGCACACTACTAAGGAGCAGACTGAGCAAGAGTAGCGTGAATCACAGAGAAGTGGTAAATCCCCTTCGCCCTCGACTGAGGAGGAAGAACAGAATGAACAGGGTGGCGGAAGAGATGAGGTGTAGAGCACCTCATTTCAATTGAAAAAGCACAGACAAGAGCTGTGGGAAGGTCCCTGCAAGAAGCAAAAGTCATACAAAATGCAGTTTGATCCCATGATATTAACGGAGGGCGATCTCGATGAGATTGGCGACAAGATCTGGGGCACTACCCCTGAAGTGCTGCAACAGTTTGAGCAACACTACATGCAAATGTTGGGGAGTGTCCAAAAGGATCTGCGTGAGTTGTAGATCCAGGCTAACAGGATACAGGTGGGCGTGGGTCAAGCGAGCACAACACAAGTGAGCTTGGCACCAAGGATGAATCAGGCTGTAGAATTGGTCAGGACATTGGACCTTCGAATAGTTGCTTTACCAGAAGGTCCCTACGCGCAAAATTGAATGATGACCGATTCATCTTAAGTACCCTTAAGAACATCGGGATGAACATTGCAACACTTCCCAGTGAGCTTCTTCATGTGCTGCAGGCAAGGGTGAAGGAGGAATTGAGAGCTTGGAAGTAGTGCACTCTTAATTTGATAAGTGAATATAGGGTGAACAATGAATAGATGTTCACCGAGAAAGCACAGGCCTTGAAGGAAAAAGATACAATACAAGCACAGAGTTCCAGGCTGGAGGTCGTAGTAGCAAAGGCGTGTAGAACAATGTCAGAGTTGTAAATCCCAGAGGATGCACAATCGGAAGCCAAGATCCAGAATTTAGCTGTAGGAGTGCGCAAGGCGAAGGTTGAAGTTAGGTGAGTTCAATTCGAACTCAATATGAAGATCACAGGGCTACAACTCAAATTATAGCCTACGACTCAGCCCGAGGTTAGGGAGAACGTGGAGCTGCCATCAAGGAAGGGATGGTCAAGTTGGATATTGCAGTCGTTGACTGCATGACCTTGTTTGAACAGGCGATGGAGTTGGTAATTACCCTGTAGGAAGACCTAAACCCGTAGATATTGAATACAAAGGTTCGCGAGCTCTAGAAGTAATATGACGAGGTCAGGGCGACGATGTGCTCAATTGCTACAATGCAACACCTCGCCAAGTTGCAGTAGGGGAAGCAACTCCTTGCACAAGTAGAAGCAGATCAGAAGAAGGAGGTCGTGCTTAAGGCCAGGTTGGGACCTTGGTTAGAAGAACCTTAAAAAGTATCAACCAACATTTAGGAGAAGATGATGGGCTTGCAGCAAACACAATAAACAATGAAGCTGGCCACAAGGGGACCATCTACAGAGTAGCTCATAGAAGTGGTTAAGAAGGCAGCTATGTAGAGTGTTGCCAAGGTTTCAGTTGTGTAGGTAGAGCTGGGGGATCTTCACAGCAAGATCGCCGTGCTGAGTGACTCGAGGGTGATTCATGATGTTTGTGTTGGGGACCTGTTGGGATGGGGTCCCCTGGGTGAGTTTTGGGGTTAAAAACCCAAGTTTTTATGTAAATTTTGTGTTTTGGAAAATTTAGTGTTTCTTCAAATGCCTAACACTCTAGACCTAGTAGCTAGTCTAGAAACAACAAACAAAGTAATTCATTGCTTTTCCTATAATTAACAGATAAGAGAAGGAAGAAAAGGAACCAACCTGTAACTTTTTCTCAATCCCCCTCTCCTTTGAACGATTTCGCTGCTCCTTTCCATACTTAACTTGCTTGGAAAGTACCTGCACACAAGTAGAGATAGAAACCCACTAAGCATACAATAACATTCTGTTAACTAAACATATCATAGAATCTAGAATATGATATACATCATATAAACACAGGAATGGAAAAATCTTAGAATTATTTATTAATAGAAGGAAAGATTACAACCCATGAAGATTCATGCTTGATTCAGTGTCATCCTTCCAACTTCAAACCCTTCTCTCCTCATGAAGCAACAATTCGACATCATTACAATACTCTTACTAATCTCGTTCAAACAACATTTCCTTAGCTCAAGAAATTCCAACCTAGACCAGCCTTTGAATGCTTGGTCAATTTATAGCTGAATGGAGGAGGTTAAGCCATTAATGGCCCTCATGAATGCTCAGCCAAAATTGGGAAGTGGTTCCATGGAGGAAGGGATAATGGATTAAGGTTCATTCATCCTCTTCTTTATCCAAAAGCGAGCTCAATCCATTTGGAAACTTCTAGAAGCATCCATTGGATGAGGAATCTAATGGATTCATTTCAAAAATTTGATGAATCTCGCTCAGCACAGGAGAAACAAAGGCCAACTACGCTGCAGTGCACCCAGACAGTGCAGTTCCTGCATGGCAATGTAGCCTAATAAAGGGCCACGTGTGTTGATCTCCTTAGGGGCATTTTTGGATGAACGGTGTCATGGAAGCTCTTGGGAGACCAGCACGATGTAGGTTGACCTCATTAGGGAATGAAAACAACTGAATTAGGGATTGATGGACCCTAATAATATGGATCTGGAAGTCGGGGTTGATGTGCCCAAATTGACCTGTAACAGTTGCCCCCTAAAGCATGAAGTCGAAAATAAACATGTCGAGTGAGATGCTTCACCATTTGGAGAGAAGGTTTCAAAACGGAAGGAGACCTGCATCAATTACAATACATATAGCATGATACTTTGATTTTTTCTCACGAACTAGCTGAGGGAAGGCATACCCATGCTCAGCTTATAAACTTTCATTACATGTACAAATATAGTCGTATATAGATGTAGACCCATGAATGGATGACCATGAACGTAAGGCCATTTTACATTTGATATAGTACTCCTGAAAAATATATCACAACCCAGATGGATGAAACTAGATCTGGGGTCTTCAATCTCGTCCAATCTTTCACTCATGTACAAGTCTAACCATGTGAATAGATGATCTGAAGTTGAACATGGAGAGACATCATTTCATTACCAGCAAATGATGTAATACATTAACAGACGCGAGAGGAATCACCGATAATGATAATGACCCTCAAGGTACTGCAGTACATTCTGCATGGTGTGAATAAATGATTTGATGTCGAACACCATACGAAGTCTTCCGGTCGAAGGCCAATGATGTCAAACTATCACTGGAAGCGAGAAAACTTCCATTGATGTATGCAAGCTTCAAGGTACTGAAAGGGTGTTTCTAAGTCAACTTCTTGGATGATGTGCTGATGTCAACAAGAAGTGACTCGTCGCAAGAGGGCCTTGATGTATCCCACATCAACGACACGAAATGTGGTAATTGATTTTGGAGATGAAACATCGAATGATAACACATTCAGGAACGACAGACATGAAAATTAAGGTTTATTGTATTGTAAAGGATGGAGTTTTGAACTGAATAAGTTCTCTTGAACATATCGACGACACTGAAGTGAATTGGTAGCATTGACCCAAAACAAAGTGATGGATGGTATGATAGACCAACGGTGTGATAACCAGCAAGCTGAATGACCCAAGCCACATAGTCACGGTGATGAGGTGAAAGTGTCATATTCAAGAGAGACCTACTACCATAAAGTGTTACCAACTTTTTCCCATTTTCCCTAGTCATTTCTGACCAATACCTCTTTATTTTTGTCAAGCTTGAGGAGGATAACATATGCTTGTTGTATAATTTCACCCTTTAGGTGAATCCATCGCTATTTGATGTTTTAACGAGTCTAGCGAAAGTGAAACTCAGTCTTGTCTAGATGGACAAGTTCGTCGCTATTTAATGCTTTTAACGAGTTTAACAACAAAGATAACTCGACCCTTTTCACATTTAGAGAGTTTGAAAAGGGACTAGAAGGAAACTCCACAAGTTCTTTTTCGTAAATTTGTCTCTCAAGTCCGAAAAATCATAAAACAATACAAGAGACAACCTATTGATCATGTTTGACCAACAAGTACCTTTTTCATAGTTAATCTATCTCAGCCCAAAGAAGGGGTAAAACTATACTGCGTAGATATCGATTCTAATCCATTAACGAGCTAGAAGCGACAAACGCTTGGCAATCTTTTCATATTTAGAGAGTCTAAAAAGAGCTTAAAGAGGACTCCACTTTAAAGAACGAGTGGTGTCTAGGGAAGCAACTAGTTCCGGTGATGTTGGAACTTCTCAAAACATGTTGATTTATGTGAAGAGGCTGGCTAATAAGACCACTCATTGCAATTGTTCCTCAAAAAGAGTAAAACAACCAAGTGAAAGCGTATGATCGGCCAAAGAGATGGTGGTGATGGAATGAAACAACCAAGGCTCATCTGATAGAAAAGGTTGATAGAATGGCAATCACGAGGGTTAAAAATGGCAATGGGTTCATTTTTAGACAAGCTTGAACCAGAGGGAACTTTGCTTGGATTCAGTTTCATGTTTACACAAGCTTGAAACGAAAAACTATGCTTGGATTCAGTTTCATTTTTACACAAGCTTGAAATGAAAAACTATGCTTGGAATTGGTTTACATGCCCCCAGCATGATGAAAGGGAGAGTCTCCTATAACCAGATGGAAGTCGCTGCGGTGAAGCATGACAGTTATCCAACACCTTTTTGGCTTCGTCCAGATAGGGACAAAGGTGAATGGGGTGATTCCCTTCACATAACCTACAAGGAAACTTAACTTTACCACTAGGTGCATGCCCCCCAAGCTTCATTACAATCACCTAAGTAGACTACTCAAGGCTATCAAGTGGATGGAATGAAAGTTCTTTTACGCGATCAAGTGAAAGACTTGACTGGGATTTTACAAGATCTAATCAAAGAATTGATTTGGAACTTTGCTCCAGGGGACCTTGTTTCATTTTTTTAATGAGCTTGACACAAGACAAGGAACTCTGCTCAGATTCCTTTTTTTTTTTTTTTTTTTAACGAGGTTGACACAAGACCAGGAACTCTGCTTAGATTCCTTGTTTCTTTTTTTTTAACGAGGTTGACACAAGACCAAGAACTGTCCTCGAGCCCTTGTTTCACTTTTTAACGAGGTTGACACAAGACTAGGAACTATCCTCAACGGTCCGTTTCATTTTTTAATGAAGTTGACACAGTAAAATAACTATCCTCAAACTCAATCACAACTCATAATAGGTCATGAAGGAGAGATCTGATTCCAAAGCCCCTGGTACATGGTGTACAACATCATTGAATTGATCGTCAGTTGATGTAGGTATGGAACAGGTTGCCACATAATTAACCAGTGGCAGGGATGATAACATTGGTACAAAAGGACCATTTAGGGAAGATGGTTGACTAGGAGCCATATTTGGACCGGGAAATGAAAGTTGGTCAATGGTGACAATTCTGCCTTAATGTGGGAAACAAATCACTCGAAAGAGTGTTGAAACAATAGCTCCCATATCATAAACACAGTCGCACCCAAGAATTAAATTATAATCGAAAGGGCCTGGGACTACCATCATGTTTAGATAAACGATTTTTCCTCCCAAAGTAATGGGTAACAGAGGGAGTATCCCTAATGGTCGACTCGTTCCTTTGTTAAAAGCCAACAGATTCTGGGTAACAGGCACAAGTGGCGATGAATTGAGCACTTGCCAAGCAGTTGAGGAAAGGATAGTCACCGATGCACCTTCATCTATAATGGTGCCAGATACAATCATATTACAAACTTGTACAATGATCTAGAAAGGCACATAAGAATGAAGGCGGAATCCTACCAGTCGATACCAATCAAAGTGACTAGACTACTTGGAGGGAGTACCATAGAAACAGGAGGATTAACCCCTTGAGTTACGAGAATGGGAGGATTTTCCTCCTGTCTTTATGGAACAGGAGGATTGCCCCCAAGCTCATTAGAATTTGAAGAAACAAAAAGAACTTGAGTGGTATCATGTTCACTCTCTTCGAGAAAGGTACGATTTACTGAAGGTGAAATCGGGCAACTATGACCTTGACCTATTGATTTGGGTCGGGTATAGACTCATAGGATTCACTTTCAGAGAGAGTGGTTTTGACCAACGGTTGATTTTGGTTAGTGAATTCATCAACTAGTGAAGGATTTAAGGAGAGTTTCTTGTAACCAGACGGAAGTCGTTGCGGTGAAGCAAGACGGTTATCCAACACTCTTTTGGCTTCATCCAGATAGGGACAAAGGTGAATGGGGTGATTCCCTTCACATAACCTACATGGAAACTTGAATTTTCCCTTCTTTCCATGATCTTTAGTACTACTAGTTGATGGTGTGTCACCAACATGATCTCCAGAGGTTGATGACACAGGATGATGTGAACGAGAAGACCATTCTTCTAAGATTTGAGGAATATCAAGAAAACTTCGAAGAATATGCTCTCCTGCACAAAGTTTGCATGGATATCGAACTTTGTGAGGCTTGACGGATGGTTTCTCATCAGATGTTGCATTCAAAGCAATGGTTTCTTGGTTGCCCCTCTGCTGAATTTGCTTCTTCTTCTTCTTCTTCCCTTTCTTCTTATTCTTAGCCACTTGGTGACTAGTACTAATACTTTCACCAGGCGAAGAGGAAGAAGGGGAGGAAGAAACAACCGAGGAAGAAGGAAAAGGGTCAACTTTAGGATCAACTGGAGGTTGATTTTGTCCAGTTGGAGGTGTACTCGATTGTGGAGAAATCACAACATTTTGAACCAAGGAGGTTGAAAACAACCATACTAGCAAGCCAATGGTAAATCCCGAAAGGGACAATGTAGCCATATATGGAGCACCAATATTTCCAAAAGGAGGAAAAGGACTAGGATTCCCATCAAAAGGAATTCCTTGATCAGTGGACTCTGGATTTATTGCCACATGTTTCAACCTAAGATCAACTAAGGAGCGAGCGTGGAGGATGTTATCCACGGTCAATTAATTTTTACAACACTGGAACACAACTTCACTTTTTCATTCTTAAAGAGTCGAGAAAAAACAAAAGATGACTCTAGTCGCTTTTGATGTTTAATGAGCTTGAAAGGACAAGTGCTCAGATGATCCTTTTACTTTTAAAGAGTCGAAAAGGAACGAAAGTTATTACTCTGGAGATTCTAGGAAAGAGGGTTTACCAGACAAATCGCAAAACTATAATATACACCTTGGTGATAAATGAAAGATAAATTACCAAGGATTTAACGTACGACAGTCAATCTTCCCGAATGTTGTGTTCTGTGCATTGCAATCAGTAAGGTGGTAGACTCAGCTTCCTAGGGATAAAGGATTTCAACCTATTGGAGTCACCCACTATATACTCGATGGTACAGGGAGCACAAGTCCATACTAGCACTTATCAAATCAGAGAGGAGGAATCACCCAACCTCAATGAAAACGACACGCACTAGGTTTAAATATGTCGGAACACATCTCTAGCCTAGACCTCTAGATTTTTTCGTTAGGTTCGAATGCGTTATTAGATTAATTGATGTAAATTTTAGGTTGATCTTGCTTAAAATTTGCCTTTGAGGATTCACCACGAGATGTTTTTTTAAATTCCTAAGAATGCAACTAGAATGAGAAGCACTCTTTCCATTTGTTTTCAACAATGAAAATCCTAGCTATGAGGGATAGAGCATACAAGTACCTTTTTATCAAACAACAAAGAGCCCAAACTAATGCAATTCCCTAAACCATTCCTTTTGAACACACAAACTCAAACTCTAAAATGCAATTGCATGTATTTCTTTTCTTTTCAGTTTATCTTAATGTGAATGATGCAATAAGAAAAACTAATGCACAAACGATTTAGAAACCCTTTTCACAAAAAATGTCGATTTATGACAATTTCTCTTAAAGGGAAAGGAAGACTGAATGACACTTTCAACTTTAAAGAAACAAAGATTTTCGACACTAAACGAAAATATGAATCAAATGCACAAATAGATCAATCGATTATTTATGAAGAAAGACTTTATGACACTTCGTTTTTTGACAAAACAATCGATCAAAAATATTTCAATAATGGACTGCAAATGATAAAACAAATACATAAAAAACATTCAACAATCCGGTCTAAATCGGGTCAAAGTAAGGAAACAAAGACTGATTTCAGAGACAAGACTTCATCTACATCCAACAAGCAATTCAAACTGCTGAAAATTGACAAAAGTTTTCAGTTCCTAGATGGGAAAATTGACCCTAAAGGGATCAACGCAGGCCACAGTTAGAGACAATGTGCTAAATCGCACTAATTCTATGCAAAAGGTGCATTGTAGAGCACTATGTCAGTCACAGAGGTGTGTTGATTACAGTAAGACAATTTTATGCAAAATTGACTCAATTTTCAGTGAATTGGACATGAATTCAATAAACGACAGAAGGTATAGTATGTCAAAGTGTTTTAAGAGATTGATAAACTACTATAAGGGATAGGATCGTTCCCCAGTGGAGTCGCCATTTTGTTTTGGTCAAACTTAGTGTTTCTTCAGCCGCCTAACCCTCTAGACCTAGTAGCTAGTCTAGAAACAATAAACAAAGTAATTCGTTTCTTTTCCTATAATTAACAGATAAGAGAAGGAAGAAAAGGAACAAAACTGTAACTTTCACTCAATCCCCCTCTCCTTTGACTGATTTCACCGCTCTTTTCCATACTTAACTCACTTGGAAAGTACCTGCACACAAGCCGAGACAGAAACCCATCAAAGCATACAATAACGATTTGTTAACTAAACATATCATAGAATCTAGAATACGATATACATCATATAAACACAGGAATGGAAAAAGCTTAGAATTATTTATTAATAGAAGGAAAGATTACAACCCATGAAGATTCATGCTTGATTCAGTGTCATCCTTCCAACTTCAAACCCTTCTCTCCTCATGAAGCAACAATTCGACATCATTATAATACTCTTACTAATCTTGTTCAAACATCATTTCCTTAGCTCAAGAAATTCCAACCTATACCAACCTTTGAATGCTTCATCAATTTATAGCTGAATGGAGAAGGTTAAGCCATTAATGGCCCTCATGAATGCTTTGCCAAAATTGGGAAATGGTTCCATGGAGGAAGGGATAATGGATTAAGGTTCATTCATCCTCTTCTTTATCCAAAAGCAAGCTCAATCCATTTGGAAACTTCCAGAAGCATCCATTGGATGAGGAATCCAATGGATTCATGTCAAAAAATCGATGAATCTCGCTCAGCATAGGTGAAACAAAGGCCAACTGTGCTGCAGTGCACCCAGACAGTGCAATTCCTGCATTGCAATGCAACCTGTTAAAGGGCCACATGCGCTGGTATCTTTAGGGGCATTTTTGGATGAATGGTGTCATGGAAGCTCTTGGGAGGCAAGCATGATGTAGGTTGACCTCATTAGGGAATGAAAACAACTGAATTAGGGATTGATGGACCCTAATAATACAGATCTGGAAGTCAGGGTTGATGTGCCAAAATTGACCTGTAACATTTTGGTAAAAGATGTAAAGTCTCCACAAATTGTGGATGCAGAGCGCATAGACAGTTAGGAGCCAAAGGGGGTTTTATCCCCTTGTCTACGTAAATTCGAGTCGGTTTTGAGATCCACCCATGGTCCGCAGACCGTGGGATTGTATGTAAAAAGCTATAAATAGGTGGGTCTTAGAGAGTCTAAGGAAAATCTATGTCTACGTCTGAGAGAGGAAAAGAAGGGCAAGTAATCAGCAGGTAGATAGAAGGAATAAGGCTTCGCAACTGAGTGCACAGACCCTTGTAGCTGAGTGCATAGGGAAGTTTGAGTCTGTAACCTCATATTGAATATCAATAAAGAAGACTGTTGTAGAAATTCATGTGTTTATCTGTTTACTTCTATTATTTATGTTTGTGATATATGTTGTGATGGAATAATGTATTTATGAGATATTGATCTATTAATGCGCGACTCTAGTGGATAAGTCTTATTAACTGTATGCAATGCATGTTAAGTACTTTTGTGAAGATTATAATACATTCTATTATGTTTATTAAGTACTTAAGTAGATCTACGTGAACTCAGATCTAGGGTTATTTATGGTGCATGTAAGTGGTTGATTCATCTGTTAAGGGTCCGCAAAGGCCTAACATAGACCTTAGCGAAGGTCTAGAGGCCGTTTAAAGGAAGTTGCAGTACTGAGCCCTAGGGGCTTATAGATCTGTACGAAGGCAGATATAGGGAAATAAAAGACATCACACTGATATCTGGATGTGGAAACTTGGTTCCAACATCCCCCCATACTGCTTCGGGTGAGACTATAGCCTACACTACATGGGTTGATGCCAGAAGGGCCAATAGTGTAGGTTTTTGTTTGGCACAATTAATTCTGAACCTAGGTCAGGACCCACTAAGCCAACATGCCTTTTTAAATATTGTCCTAGTGCCCATTGTGGCCACCAACTTCCAATTTTATTCCACCTTTCTTCTCATTTTCGGCACCGCGCTCTCAATTCAAATGCATGTTCATCTAACCATGCAGTGCTATTAGTGCATGCTACATCACCTGCTCACTAGAATGAGAAATCTCTACTCTGTAAAATATAACATGGTGTTCTTCACAGTCACAAAGTATTTGGGGTTTTCGGCTTCTCAACTTCCACCTGCAACCACAAATAAAGTCACAAAATCTTTTTCTTTGTGTAAAACTATATCAGTTTGAGAGATGGGTCAACTATCTTTGTACAATTTCAGTCGACTCCCATTGACAATTCATTTGAGGGGCTCCCCCTTATGTTTCTCTAGTTGAACAAACCCTGCATCTATGACATACTTGATGATATATGGTCCCGACCAATACATTTACCATGGTGATTTGAAAACTTACTACCATACAGTAGCATCATATTTCGAGAATGGAATTGTTTCTGCATAATATGACAATCATGCCACACCTTTTTCCTAGATTTTTGCACATTTTGGTGGAACCCTAACAAAAATTGATCTTCTTCTAGTTGTAGTAACTCTTCTAGTCTCTATTTTTCCGCACTGGAATCGATCAACTTTATTGCAACAACAATATGAAGACTATGGACTATGAATTTCATGGGCATTACTAAATCCTACCCATATACCAACTGAAATTATGTCTATCTTGTAAGTGTCCTAGACGTAGCCCAATATGTCTAGAGAACTACAAGAATTATCAAGTCCCAGTCATCCCTATTCACATTGTAGACCTTCATGAATGCATTCTCCTTAATCTTATTAAAGGCCTCTACTATGCCATTCACTTGTGGATGGTACGGTGTGCTCTTCTAATGGTCTACCTAGAAATCTTTCATCAATTATTTGATGGTATAATTCAGAAAGTAAGTTCCTTGGTCACTCATCAACACTTTGGGACATCCAAAGTGGGTGACAACATTTTCAAACAAAAACCATGCTGTGGTCTCTACATTACAGTCCTTGATGGGCACTGCCTTGGCCCATCGAATTAGATAATTTGTTACAATTATAATATAGTATGCTCCATTTCTTTTCGTTGTCATATTAGTTAACCTAAATAAATCCACTAACCACTTGCCAAAAATTTGTAGTTTTACCTATGGATGGAGTGGAATTCCATCTCGATGTGATGGTTTTCCCACTCTATAACAAACATCACAATTGTGATAGAGCTCCTTCCTGTTGTAGTGAAATCTCAACCACCAAAGGCCCATGCACAAAATATTTTGTGCGGTCACTATACCTACATAGCGGCCTTTGGCCACCCCTTCATGAGCCTTCGTCAAGATGGTTAGTATTTCATGTTCTAATACACATTGATGGAGTATACCATATGTGACCAACTTGTCTAAACAACCTACAATCAACTAATAATTTTTTTCCATAACTACCAACTATTTATTTTGTGTGTATGTGTAGTTTTGCGGTGTTGTTCCTATGCTAAGGAAGTGAATGTATCTCTACAAAGTGTTCATCTACCATCTTGGCATTGAATAAATATGCATCTGGTAAGCTATCAGTCACATTTTCTGCATTTTCATCGAAAAGTATCCTAAACATGTGGTCTATTCCTACATTCAACCTATTAGGCTTGACTATTACCTGAACATCATATTATTGGAACAATAACATCCATTTACAAATAATTTCCCCAAAACTATCTTTGTGATGAGGTAGTGTGATGCAAAAATGGTCATTTTGTAAATTAAAATGTCATCCCAATAGGTAGTGTTGAGAATTCTACAAATCATACATCATTTCTAGTCCTTCACACTCTATCATGGTATAATTTCACTCTGCTAAAGATATATTCCTATTGGAAAAATCTATTGGGTGGTCCATCTCGGCCTCTTTTGAATGTGTCAGCACTTCTCCTAGTGTAATTGACGATCCATATACATGAACAAGAAATTCATTGTTCCAGTCAAGAACCACTAGAATCAACGCATATGGTAGTTTCTCCTTTAATGTATCTAGCACTAGCTGACACTCTTTATTCTAGTGGAACCTTGTGTCCTTCTTTAGCAATATTTCTAGCAGTGTAGTAATTTGTGCATACCCATGCATAAACCTTCAAGTATCCAGTATGTCCCAATGTAGCATGAAGTTGTCAAAAGGAAGTTGGAGGTAAAATATTTACGATCACTACAATATTGATCGAATCCACCAAAAATCCTCGCTTGCATACAATATGTCCTAGCATAATTCACATAGGTGAACAAAAAATTCATTTCTTTAAATTCGAAGAAATATAGAACCCTCTACAGCTATATAGCATGAGTTTTAATACCTCAATGTGTTTCTTTAGTAGGCTAGCTATGGTCTAATCATCTAAACAAAATTCCAAAAATTTGTGTATTAAATCCTTAAATGTTGTAACCACCACTCCAGAGAATATTTTCAGGGCATTATTCAAACCAAAGGGCATGACAATATATCGGAATGATCCCCACTCGATGGAAAATTTCATCTTATGGTTGTACTTCTTGGCAATTTTTATAGTGATATCTTGAGAAACCATCTATGAAGGAGTAAGCCTCTTATTTGTCGACATCTTAGAAAAGTACATCTGTGAAATGTGTGGGGAAAGGTTCATGAACAAAAGAATCATTTAATTTCCTCAAATATACATAGATCTGGATCTTGACTAATTTCTTTGGTCGTGTGATGATCCAGATTTAAACAGGAATGCAACAAATTACAGATATACCCATAAATACATAGATGCAGCAGAAATAACACTTCAATTCATTAATACAAAAACATTGAAGTATGCTTACAAATAGAATGGAGATAAGACTAGCTCGGGTGATGGTAGCTTATCTCTGAGAAGATATGTGGTGGCTCTGTTGTCACAAAACCAGTACTAAGGGCTGCAACCTAGTGAGATCTTATGCAACTGTTTCAGACCAGGCTTTAGACCAAAGATTAGCCTCCTTGGTCAGAGAGGGCTCTCTCACAAACTTCTGATAAGAATTAATCACAATAACAGAGGGCTAACTCTTTACACACTTATGAAAATAAAGCTGGTTGGACACACATCAAATTTGGTCTTCATTGGGCTATGGAGTCTCACACACTTAGTAAACGAATACACAGTCATTTCATGGAAGTCAAGGCTCTTTGCATTGATTGTTCAAACATACTTCACAAAAAACCACAGCTTGCCAAACACACAGGAAGTCAGAGCATATGATATGAATTCTGAGTGATTGTGTTACAACAAGGCTGTACGAGAACATTAACACAAACTACAGCTTGCCAAAACATACAGGAAGTCAGAGCATTAGAAATGAATTCTGAGTGATTATGTTCTAACAAGGCTGTACCAGAACATTAAGAAAATAAAACACCATCATATTTGAACAATATAATCCATTGAGAATCTTGAGAAGAAACAACAGCTGCTTTACTATTACTGTAATAAGTTTGTACATACACCAATATGAGAACTCAGTATTTTTTATAAAAGTCTCCAACCCTTGATACATCCGAGTTCTTGCTATATATAGGAAATAAACCTAAGCTATCTCTATCTTGAGTCTCCTCAACAAGCATGAAGGGAGAACTCGATGATCTATCATTAATGAACCTTATCTATTTCTAAACCAACTCATTAATTACAAAAGTGCTGAGCTATGATTACATAAAGTCCTAATCAAACTAAAACACTAATTCCTTTCTCCTCGTAATATGATTCTTCTTGGATGCTGGACAGCTGTATGATTTCTGTTATGGCTAAGATATGTTAAGGGAACATTCACCGAGCAATCTGGTCTCGGATGCTAGCTGTATAGACAGCTTATTAATTGATAAAAATGATCACCCTATATCCACGGTCCCCTGTCTTCCATTCCTCTTCATCATTTAAAAACCACACTCCAAGTTCTTTAAACCTTCAATTAACAACGCATAATCACCATACTGAAGGGCCAATTCTTTGTATTCCATATCAATTTCCTCTAGTGTTTCAATGTGCTCACTGACAAAGCTGATAGGTACTGCGAGAAGGCTTTTCACTCACTTCTTCCCTAGTTGTTTGATTGTATCATCGGTATAAGGTTTCAACCACTCCACAGGTCCAACTTGGCTCTGATAAGCAAGAGTGTGATCATTATCCAGACCCCGTATTTTTAACTCTTTCATAATCAGGGCCACACACTCCTCCATCTCTGCTTTGTAGGGATCCCCAGCCTCCTCAACATATGCAAGGGGCACTCCATGTGCACTGAAAAATATCATAACCTCGTTTGGTCTTTCAAACTTCTTTAACTCCTTTTCCATCAAATTTGTCATAGCCTTGATATATCCTTGCCGCTGATACCACGAAGGTATCACAGTGTGCTGCATCTTGACCAGATACTCATCTTCCCTGAAAATTCTTTCGAGGAGTCAAAGACTTGAGCTACTAGTTGAGATTGAAAATTGAGGGTAAAGTGGAAGCACAACAAGCTTGGTAATTTCGTCATTCTTAATCTGCTTAATAGCCTCTTCAGTAAATGGATGCCAGTATCGCATTCCAACATACACTTTGGCAGGTACTTTTTTATGTTGAAGTGCCTTCCTTAATGAGTCAGCCTGTTCATCTGTTATCCTTCGGAGAGGTGAACCACCACCAATTGCAGCATATCCTTCCCTGCTCTTAGGAGCCCTGAGCACAGAAATGAATTGTGCCAAAGGCATTTGAAGAAAACGAAATAATCTAGGTAGACGAATAATATCCGGGTCTGCAAATAGGTTGAACAAGAAAGGTTGCACATCCCGGAGTGTCTCTGGTCCCCCAAGATTTAATAACAATACTCCCAGCTTAACCCGATCATCAAGTGATTCATCAGACACCTTTAGATTTTCTTCCGTTATGAATGTCCTCAAGGAGCAAGAAATTTGGCTCAAGGAACCTGTCCTCTCGATTACTGAAGGTAAATTTAGCTGTGTCCACTGAGAATGAATACCATGAGAATCATATTTTGCACAGTTCCATACAGAGCAAGTTTTATTTGTAATCCTTCTGCTGCAGGATGAATATTTTAGAGTTAGTCCTTTCTTTTCTGCTGCAGCTTGTAGCCAAGAATATGCCCTGTTTGTAGGGGATACTTGGCAAGTAGAGTCGGAAGATTTAAACTCCACAGTCCCATATTCAATTCCTCCCCTTGTGCTACCTTGAAGAGATGACGATACCCTTTCCCAATGAGAATGAGATGGGGCTACAGTAATAGCAATATTCACGGACAACGACAAAAGCTCTACGCAAAGATCACTAAACAAGATGTAAATATGCCTCTTCAAGATGAGCTCATAACAAACACTATTGATATGGAATACATTCCAAATGAATTAGGCCAAAACAGCTTATAAAACCTTTACAAGGCTACCCGCTGTATAACTTAAAGTCTTGCAACAAACATAGAAAGTAAAATCATCAACACCAGGAAACTGAATATATTAATGGACCGAAGACATTCATGTCTCTTTCGTGTGCAACCACCCCTGCTCAACACTAAGCCACCATACTGCAAAACCAAACGACCTTTGAATGGAATTATAACATATGCAAGAATTACATTAATATGACCTGCTAAGTCCATTATAACGGCCATGTTAGGAGAGAAGCAGCATTAAAACCAGCCTCAATTTTTATATTATTCTTGATTTCCGATGAGCAGGCCAGAGAAACATTGCCTCATGGATGAGCAGGCTACCACAGAAAACATAAACCAACGTTCCTTGCTATGTTTCGTTCTTCAAGATGGTGGACTCATAAAGCGATGGAGTAATTTCCAATACAAAACTTTTCTTTCATTAAGAGATTACAGTAATCTAACTTTAGAGTACTGTGCCACTCCTTTAAAATCCAGCTGTGGTTTAAAGTCAGCGTTTAGCTTCGTCGCCTCCTTAAAAACACTGTCACTGCTCTCATCTGCATTCCTGGAGGGAAACAAAACTCTGTACAATAGGCATGCTAGAATTTGGACCTTCATTGAAAACTCGAACCAATCCTCAATTTAGTAGCATGCTACGAAACCAGCTAAAGAGGTAGCGCTGCGAAACTACTAAAAGAATTCTGGCACTGCGAAAACACCCTGGCGCTGCGAAAACACCCTGTCTTTAAGCTAGGCTAAAAAAAATTTTTGACAACGGCATTTTCAGTGATAACAGGCTCCATGCCTCTGAAATGAGTTACAATGAGGCTCAAGGGCATTTTTATTATTGAACAATAAGAGAAAACCCTAAACAACCAAAACCCTAATCCGAGGAGATCTAACACCAAGAGTTTATGGGCCCCATTGGGGTTAGTTGGGCAGCCAACTTCCTAGGGTCATAACTTGGTCATATTATATTTGTTTGATGCGTATGATACCTTATTGGAAAGATCTATCTTGGGAATACAACTATTGATGCAATTTCTGTGGAAATCACTGTGAAAATTTGCCAAAAAAACGTCATTTAGGGCCTCAAAATGGCTCCAAAAGTTTAGAACTCGAAAAAATGCTAAAAATAGTAAATTGTGCTTCAATTAAGGAAACTAAAAAATTGAAAGAGGCAGTGGTGGGGGTCCAAGTGGAATAGGTGGGTGGCCACAAACATCCACTTGGATCATTCCTTCCCCCTTAGGAAGTAATGGTACCCGTTGTGTTGAGTTCTTCCATGAGATGGGGAAACTTTTGTTGAGCTTGGTCCCTGGTGAGTTGTTCTGCAATCTCTGATGTGTCTAGTAATGGTGGGAAGCATGGTCAAAGGCAGTCCACATTGAACACTGGGTGCAAGCTAAGGAATGGGGTAATTTTGTGCCCAAAGCATTGTTTCCCACGACATTCGTAATGGTGTAAGGACCATATCGAAGTGGTATGAGCTTCCAATGGGCTCTTGTAAGGTGGTATTTCTGCAAATGCAACCAAACTTTGTGACCCACCTGAAACTTGTGTGGCACCTGATGTTGATCATGTCATTGCTTGTACTTTGCAGTTTCCACAATGGAGAGGCGATATATTGGCCCGTTGCGTAGAGGTGCTCCGGGAGTCAGATCAAACGAATGCTTGACCTGATAGTGCAACGGTACCCCTGTGGGTGAGAAGAAGATGTCCCTATATTCTTTAATGACTGTATCCACCTGCTTTTATTGCGTGGAAGAGCCCTTCCCGGGGACCATGGATGTGGCTACAATCTTCCCCTTACTTTAAGAGCGAAGCAGAAAGAAAATAAATTTCCTAGTATGGGAGATGATCTTACTGCATTTCTTGGCAGAGATCAAAGAGGTGTCAATAGGTGGGGCTACCTATGGTATCCTCTATAACATATTTTCCAAATAAATAATCACGGAGCGAGGTATAGACTCATATACAACATGTCGCTTCCACCAGTATGGTTGTCCTAATAATACATCACAAATGTCAGAGGAGAAACATCACACAATACCTCATCTGTGAAGGGCTTGATGCTGTAGGGAAGGGGGTACTACTAGATGACTTGGAGATCTCATCCTTGGTGAATCCACCCAATGTTGTACGGTTGCGGGTGTGGTATGCTCAGTAGGCCCAGTCGCTTCATGACCTCTACTAAAATGAGGTTCTTTTGGCTGCAACTGCCAAGAATGAATTGCAGTGGCAAACCCTTCACCCAAATTTGTGAGTGGAAAAGACGCTCCCCCTCCTCTTGATCTTCAAGCTCATTCTTCTAGATCTTGGCAGTGGCAACAATGGCACTGGGATCCGCATCAATAATCTGCTTCCCTTTTTCATTCCTCTTGTCGGGTTCAGACTTAGGGTCGGAACATGCATCTGATTCTGAAGCCTTAACTTGGCCACCAACGATTGCTTGGTCCGACACTCACTTGTGTTGTGATTGGGGTTCTTATGGAAATCACACCACTTTCTTGTGTCCTTCTTTGACTTCGTGGTGATGTTCTTTTATTGCAACTTTGATGGGTTGTCTTGGGTCACCCCGCCTTGGATTTGTCCTTTGTTCTTCAGATTCATAGATCCAAAGTTTTGCTTATTTTGTTTAAACTACTGCTCGATCTTGACTGTGTATCAGTGAAATGTGCCAAGCAAGGAGATGTTTAGGAAATCCATCTCGTCTTGGATGTACCTGTGTAGGCTGTCGCGGTATTTTAGTACCAAATGCTGCTTAGAATCCTTGATACCCAAATTTGTGCGAAGGGTATGAAAAATATTGGTAAACTCCGACATGTCTTGGTCCCTTCCCTACCGCAGCGTGGTCCACTTATATTTATCCTCATAGCTTCCAACAGGGAAGTAATTCTCCTTGAAGGAATTCCGGAATGAGTTCCAAGTGGGTGTGATTGAAAACAGTGAGGTTGTACTTTCACCTTTCTTCTCACAGTAGGTTTCCCACCTGTCCTTGACGTGAGGGGAAACTTTAAGAAGTTCAAAAGTGATATTTTCCTGGCTGGAAAAATAATGAGCAGAAAAATATCCTTTTATAATATTTAACCATTTATCTATGACATTTGCATCTATCTGACCCTAAAATATGGGAATGTCAAAATTAACTTGTACCTTAAAGGGTGTGGCACTTCCAGAGTAGCTGCTAGAAGTATATGCATCACCCCTGGGTAGTTGCTAAAGGATCTGGGCAAAGTTGTCCATCATCACGTTCCTTTTTCGCTCAAGGGCTTCTTCGAGCACGATTTTGATAGGATCTCCTGCCCGCTCATCTTTCTTTTCATCCTCCATGGGAGGCCGTCAGGATTTGCGAGGTTAATCTTGCAAAGGTTCCACCAGATCGATCCATAACTCCTTATATCCCAACCTCGTTGGGGACATGCAAAGAAAAACAAAGAAAGAGCAGACTGCTCTGATACCACTGATCTAGATTTAAACAGGAACACAAAAAATTATAGATATACCCATAAATACAGAGATGGAAAAAAAATAACACTTCATTTCATTAATATAAAAACATTGAAGTATGTTTACAATTAGAATGAAAATAAGACTAGCTCGAGCGATGGTAGCTTATCTCTTAGAAGAGATTTGGTGGCTCCATGCCTCTGAACTGAGTTACAATGAGGCTCAAGGGCATTTTTATTATTGAACAATAAGAGGAACCCTAAACAACCAAAACCCTAACCCGAGGAGATGTAAAACCAAGATTTTATGGGCCTCGTTGGGGTTAGTTGGGCAGCCAACTTCCCGGGGTCATAACTTAGTCATATTATCTCTGTTTGACTCTTATTATACCTCGTTGGAAATATCTCTCTAAGGACTACGCCTGTTGATGTGATTTTTATAAAAATCATTCATAAATTTTGCCAAAAAAAACTTCGTTTAGGGCCTCAATATGGCTTTGAAACTTCTCAACCCAAAAAACTGTTAAAAATATTAAATTGTGCTTCAATTAAGGAAACTAAAAAACTGAAAGAGGAAGTGGTGGGGGTCCAAGTGGAATAGGCAGGTGGCCACCAAAATCCACCTGGATCTTATGACCAATAAACTAACCCATTCAGACTCCTCGAAGAGTTCTATTATGCCAAAATTCAACATTCTGTTGAGCTCTTCCCTAAATTTTTTCTTATATAGTGAGTTCAGTCTGTTATGAAACCAGCTCACAAAAAGATAGAAAAGATAGTTCAACGCCTTAGAATTGAGCCTCTTCGAGGGGGAAACCTCCTTTACATTACATAAATGAACAATTCTTGGATGATACAAATGACAATACCTCCTTTCTATATATAGGAGTCTAAGGGTTCATAATATAATTAGATCTGACATAACAATAATAATTTAAGGGCACAATAATAACAATAATGGGCTTCTATTGGGCACAATAGTAACAATATCGGGACTACATGGGTACAACAATATAATAAGGGGGTTGTACTAATAATAATAATGGGTTAGACTAGTAGTATAGGGGCCTAACATGCCCCTCTCCCTCAAAAAGTGTTTTCCTCAATGCTTGAGTAGTTCTTGATGCTTCTGTATAAAATTCTTGTCCTCCCATGTGGAATATTCAGCAGGTAAGTTCTTCCACTTGATGAGATACTCTGAAATTGATCGATTTCGTAGTTGTTGGGTTCTTGTTTCTGTGACTGCTCCAGGTTCCAATATGATTTTTCCTTCATCTTCAAGTTCTGTCAATATTGTTTGAATTAGGATCTTTCGCAAATTTTGAATGAGTGGCCACACTTATTTGTCCTTCTTCCATTCATCCCTTCATTTATCCAATCTGGTTGGATAATAGAAATAGCACAAAACAATGCTTTGACATCCTCATCCTTTCTTGAGAGTGCATCCACAACAAAATTTTGCTTCCCTTTTCTATAGATGATGTCAAAGTCATAACCCAACATATTTGTGACCCATTTTTTCTGTTCTTATAAAGATAATAGTTGTTCTAAAAAGTATTTAAGACTATCATGATCCATTTTTACCTTGAAGTGTCTTCCCATTCGGTAAGGTCGCCATTTCTTAAGTGCATATAGTATTGCCAACATTTCCTTCTCATAAATAGCTTGCCTGAGATGTAGCAGTAAAAATACCCAATCACCTACATCAAAACATTTTTTCACTATGATGTTGATCTACCTGTTGTTTCGTTTGATTTTGCACCGAAGTGGCGTTATCCTTTAAAAGTTGGAGAACTTGTTGTTGATGCTTGATGTGATCTTTCAATGCTTGAACATTTTTCTTCTTGATATGTCCTTCTATCTCTAGAGTTCGAGGAGTGGTAATTTCTTCCAATCCTTTACAAGATATGGTTGGATTCATTTCTTGATGCTCGATGTGATCTCTCACTTCTTGAACATTTTTCTTCTTGATATGTCCTTCTATCTTGATAGTTTGAGGAGTGGTAATTTCGACCAATGAATTACAAGATATGGTTGGATTCCTTTCTTCTTTCTCGATGTGATCTTTCACTTCTTGCACCTTTTTCTTCTTGATATGTCCTTCTATCTTGAGAGTTTGAGGAGAGTGGTAATTTCGAACAATGAATTACAAGATATGGTTGGATTCATTTCTTCTTTCTGTATGTGATCTTTCACTTCTTGCACCTTTTTATTCTTGATATGTCCTTCTATCTTGAGAGTTTGAGGAGTGGTAATTCTTGCCAATGCTTTACAAGATATGGTATGATTTGTTTCTTCTTTCTCTGGGGTGGGGTCCTAGCATATATCCTCTTCTTTTGATGATTCTTGATCCTTTTCCTCCTCCTCTTCATATTCTATGTAAAATAATTTCTTCTCAGCACACTTATGACCTTTAGTGCATTTTCTATCACAATTGTAACGAAGCCCTTTTCTCTTTTTTCTTCCAATTGTTGTGGTGTAACCCTTGTAGGTTGTGGAAGGCTAGGAGAAACAACACTTCCATCTTTATAGTTGTGAGGAGTATGCTTCGTGGTTTCCTTAATTTTTCTTTCCACTATGTCACAAAGCCCTTTTACTCTTTCCAATTGTTGTGGTGTTGCTCTAAAGAAGGTGTTTCTCTTTGTATCATCATAACGTGTTATCATTTCCTCCGTGAAACTTGACACGTAACAAGTTGTTTACGAGAACAAAGCCCTTCATACAATAAAAATTGATCCGGTTCTAAATATGAAGATGTAATACATACCTTTTGTAACAGTGGTACACCATGTAGATCAAAATATTGCTCGATCTAAAGTATCCAATTTATGGGATCCTTGCATCAAACTTCCTCATATTGCTTTTTCTTGATTTTAGGAGCTTGATCTTGAAATGAATGTAACTCTGTAATTTCAAATCTTTAAGTTCTAAAATTGCGATCTGTAGTAGCCCTCTATGTCCTATTTCCAATGCCACCAGTCTGATGTAAATTGGATTCTCCAAGAAAGAGTTATACACAATCTCCCAAGATGACGTCATTATAGACCTTTCCAGAAGAGTGAACTTGTATGAAGTGCCACGTGTCACAGTTTTGACCTTTCGCTCTGAAAAATATATATAAGAAACTACAGTCCGTCCTCTTTGTGTACCTTCTTACAAAATGTCAATCCGATGCTCAGAGAGAACGTTATGATGATTTTCCCTGGGTCACCTATTTGGAATGTAATTTAGGAGTCTACAAAGAGACCAAATTCCTCAAATCCTATCTCCACAAATATAGTGCAAAAATCTCTCACATTCGAACCTGCGATTCAGCGCGATGTCTTTTCAAATGGGTTTTATTTTTAGCTTCTGAAACATTGTAGAAAAAACGTTGTAGTGAAAATGCCACGATGACTTGTTTGGAGCAGCAAAACCCTAGAAGCCAAAGCTCTGATACCAAATGTTATGAAACCTGCTTCAAGAAAGATAGAAAAGATAGATCAACGCCTTAGAATTCAGCCTTTTCGAGGGGGCAACCTCCTTTATATTACATAGATGAAAAATTCTTGGATGATACAAATGAAAAGACCTCCTTTCTATATATAGGAGTCTAAGGGGTCATAACATAATCAGAGCCGACATAACAATAATAATGTATGGGCACAATAATAACAATAGTGGGCTTCTATGGGGAACAATAGTAACAATATGGGCACTAGATGGGTACATCAATATAGTAAGTGGGTTGTACTAATAACAATAAGGGGTTAAACTAGTAGTATAGGGGCCTAACATACATTCTGCTCCAATCATATCCCAACCTGACCGTCACATCATAACGAAACCCTCTTTCACGTTAGCCTTAATTAAATTAACCCAAAAACCCCTTAAAACCTTACCTTTCTGCCCATATATTCCCTCCACACATTTATCAAGGACATCTCGTACCTCCATGTGCCTCTGCCATTGACCCCCCCCACCAATCCAATGGCCCACATTTCACCCGATTGATGAGATATGCTCGATCAATATTCACTGTTGGATCACTCCTGCCAGATCTAATGGTTGTTGCTCATATCACGTGGGCAACTGGCAAGAGGAATACACGGCTGATAAAGGTGGTTTTCTCTTTCCTTAACTTCTACGTGGCATGCAATGAATGGCTTTGGGCAGACTCTGGCCTTTACCGCTTACCGCCTGATGAGTGCTCGATAGAAGCCATTACCACCCAATGAAACCACCCTTAGGCATTATTGCCTGTGCACCTCCTCCACCCAATAGTTGTGTGATCTTCTCATCCGAGATCTAATTCCTTAGGCTTTCTCCACTCCCGCCACAACTTTAAACCTCCCGCATGCAATCTCGATCGTCCATTCCCCTTGATCCAATAACCAGCATCTATGATCACCTTCGTTCCCCTTGCCGCCTGATCACCATCCTCATTGTCGATTCATTGTTAGGATATTCTGACACCTAGTAATAGTCAAGTATAACTTGGTCTAGTATAGAGTTAGGTAAAGTGTGTTTCTTTAACATGTACATTTGTAACTTACAATCCGACGGTCACGATATGTAGTGATCGGACGGTTCATTCTCTCCTCGGTATT
>APFE031749043.1:0-29521 GCA_000404065.3 Pinus taeda
AGATGAATAGCATGATCATGATCACGCATAGGTGGGAGACCTTTGGGAGTCTCAAATACCTTGGAATGATTGTCCAAGACTTGTTGGAGATCAGGATAAATAGATGATTCCGATGTGGAAACATCTAGCGAACATAATTGTGCAATTACACCTCTTTGTTCCTTTTTTAGAAGCTTTGTCATAACGTTAGAGCTGATTATCTTTCCCAGTTTCCCTACAATACCCCTTAATCCAACTTCCTTTTCTTCTATAGAAAATTTCATGAAAAGTTCTTGAAAATTAAAAGCTAATTGTACCCAAGGGTTGTAGCCATTGGACTCCTAGTACAACATCAACACCTCCCATTGGAATGGAAAGAATTGGGCTAGTCAATACATATTCTCCCATGGATAGCTTGATATCATGGCACTTTCCAAAGAAATTTATTATTCCTCCATTTGCAACCATCACTTGACACTCTGGTGCTAGATATAAGAAGCAATTCAATTCTTTTGCTACCTTACGATGAATAAAATTGTGGGTACTTCTTTAATCAATCAACACTATTGCCTTTTTCTTCTTGATTTGTCCTTCCATCTTAATTGTTTGAGGAGTGGTAATTCCCACCAATGCATTACAAGATATGGTCAAATTTATTTGTTCTTCATCTAGGCTTTGTTCCTGGAGTATATCCTCTTCTTTTGAACTTCTTGCTCCTTTTCTTCTTCCTCTTCACAATCTATGTAGAATAATTTCTTCTCAACACACTTATGACCTTTAGTGTATTTGCCTATAACACTGTAACATCCCTTTTTCTCTTTTTTCTTCCAATTGTTGTGGTGTCAACCTTATAGGTTGTGGAAGACTAGGGGCAAAAACACTTCCATCTTTATAGTTGTGAGTGGTATGCTTCCTCGTTGCCATAGTTTTTCTTTCCATTTTTCTTGCTAACCTGAATGCCATCTCTAATGAATTGGGTTCCCAAAGGCAAAGATCATGTTGGATATTATCCTTCAAAATCCCTAAGAACACATCAATCTTATGCTCCTTTGGAATATTTTTTACCCTTATGTTCAATTTTTGGAACTCCTCAATGTGCTTCATTATTAAACTCTTTTGTTTGATACTTATCAATTGGCTAAAAAAAATGTTGCTTTTTGTATCCTCATAATGTGTTGTCAATTCTTTCATAAAAATTGCCTAAGAGATATTTTGTTTACGAGAGCAAAGGCATTGATACCATAGAAACTGATTTGGTTCCAAATATAACATTGCAATACGTACCTTTTGTGTGTTTTGCACATTATTGAGATCGAAAAATTGCTCCATTTGTGATATCCATGTTGCGGGATCCTTACCATCAAACTTCCTCATATCAATTTTTGGAATATGGTAGGTCTTCCATCCCACATTAAAGTCTATGAAATCATGATTAACATTTCTTTTGTTTGCATCATGAGTTTCCTTTACTACCTTTCCACCATTAGTAAGTATTTCTTGTAGAAAATTTGTCAAATATGTCTTCAAATCCGCCATGTCTGTCTTCAAATCTGTCTTCAAATCTGTCATGTCTCTCTTCAAATCTGTCTTCAAATCTATCTTCAAATCCTCCATATTATCTTCCACGCCCTTTATCTTAGATTCCACGCCATTTATCTTAGCTTCTGTTAGATTTTTTGCCCGTGACACTTGTTGCACTTGGTCTTGTAATTTTGATATATCATGTAGCATTTCTTCCTCTTCTTCATGAGTCATGATAGAGCTTTCAGGTTTCTTACTAGGTGTTTGCATTTTATTTTCTTGGGGCATCAGTTACCGATAATAATTCTCTATTATGCCCTTTAAATTCCTTCAAAATAAATTTTCAAACCAAGCTTAAGCAAAAATTTAAAAAAATCTACACACCTTTTTTCACTTTGTAGGAGCTCGATATTGCCTCTAATGTACCTCTGTACTTTCAGATCATCCAGCTCTAAAATTGTGACTTGTAGTAGCCCTCTGTGTCCTCTTTCCAGTGCCACCAGTCTTATCTAAATTGGATTCTCCAAGGAAGAGTTATGCGAAATCTCCCACAGTGACCGGATTATATACTAGTTCCGTAGAGTGAACTTGTACGACGTGCCACGAGTCATTGTCTCAACCTTTGGCTCTCACAAATATCTACAAGAAACTACATTCCATCCCTTCTCTATACCTTCTTACGAAATTTAAATCTCATTCTCAAAGAGAAAGTTATGATGATTTTCCCCAGGTCACCTGTTTGGAATGTAATTTATGAGTCTGCAAAAATACCAACTTTCTCAAATCATAACTCCATAAATATAGCGCAAAAATATTTGAAATTTTTTCCGGAGGGTGAGTGCGATTTCTTCTCAAATGGGTTTTTTTTTTAGCTTTTGAAATGTCGCAGAAAAAAAAAAATCTATAGCGAAAATTCCATGATGACCTATTTGGAGCAGCGAAACCCTAGAATCCAAAGCTCTGATACCAAATGTTATGAAACCAGCTCAAGAAAAAGATAGAAAAGATAGATCAACACCTTAGAATTCAGCCTCTTTCAAGGGGGCAATGTCCTTTACATTACATAAATAACAATTCTTGGATGATTCAAATGACAAAACCTCCTTTCTATATATAGGAGTCTAAGGAGTCACAATATAACCCAGCCGCCCTAACAATAATAATATAAAGCCACAAAAATAACAATAGAGGGGTCCTATGGGGCACAGTAATAACAATATGGGGACAATAGGGGCACAACAATATTAATAAGGGATACAAATACAATATTAATGGGGTAATCACTAGTATTATAGGGACCCAACATAAAGCGAGTTGTCTTACTTATTTTATCCACTACGACCATAATGGAGTCATTTTGTTGCTTGGACTTATGTAATCCAACTATAAAATCCATGGTAATTATATCCAATTTCCACTCTCGAATGGGTAAAGGGTGAAGTAGTCTAGTTGATTATTAATGCTCGACTTTAACTTGCTAACATTCCAGGAATTTGGATAGGTATTGAGTGATATCCCTTCTAATACCAAGCCAAAAGTATCATTTTTTTAATGCATATAATAGTTTCCCATCACCAGGATGGGCTGCGTAAGGACTTCACTGAAATTCATCTAATATTATTTTCTGACTATCATTTGGTTGGGTACAAAGATCATTCCCTTGTAATTTAGTAAGTTATTTCTATCTATACTATAATCACCCATTTTTCCAACCCTTAGCATTTTCTCGTCTTCCTCCCACAAAAATGTATACTCTAAATATTTTTTGCCGGCTTCTTTAATATGCTCAGAGAAATTATTTTTCACTTGATTGTACACCATTTCATATACACAGTGGAGCTTGCTTCTTAACGCATCGGTGACATGGTTTTCCTTGCCTTTTAGATGTTGAATCTCAAAATAAACTTGATTAAAAAGGAAGTACACCATGCTTGACATGTTTTCAAACTTGGTTGCTTGAAAAACTTGATAAACTATTATGTTTATTCAACAACAAAAACTTATTTCCGAACAGGTAGTGTCACCAAAATTTAAGAGCATGAACTATTGTAGTTAGTTCCAAATCGTATGCAAAATATCTTTGTTCATATTCCTTTAACCTATGAGATTCATATGCCAAAAATTTTCCTTCCTACATTAACACTCCTCTGATTCCTTCTTTCAATGCATTTTTTCACACCGTGAACTCTATCTCTAAATCGAAAACCTCATCACTAGAGCGGTTGTTGGTAGATGTTTTAACTAGTCAAATATGGCCTCACACTCTATTGTCCACTTGAATAATGTACCCTTCTTTTGTAAAGAAGTTATAGGGTGGGAAATTCGATAAAACCCTTCAATGAAATGTCTGTAGTAACTGGCCAGCCCCATGAATGACAGGATATCTATGACATTCTTATGAACAATCCACTACATAAGAGTGTTGATCTTCTTAGGATCCATAGCTATATCATCTGCTGAAATAACACGTCCTAAGTATTGGATCCGATCTTTATAAAAATCACATCTGCTATGTTTTTCATAGAGTTTATTCTCTCTTAGCATATGCAGTACTAACCATAAATTCTCCCTATGTTCCTCCACATTTTTTGAGTAAATTAATATGTCATCAATAAATATCAAAACAAATTTATCAAGGTAGGGGTGAAAAATCCCATGCATTAAACTCATAAAGTTTATAGGGGAATTAGGAAGGTTAAATGGTAAAACAAAAAATTCATAGTGACCATAACAGGCCTTAAAAGATGTTTTACAGATATCCTCATCTTTAATTCGTATCCGGTGATATCTCAATCACAGATCAATCTTACAAAAACTTGTGGCTCCTTTAACTTGATCAAATATATCATCAATTCTGGGTAGTGGGTGTCTATTCTTAACAATTAGTTTGTTCAATTCTCTGTAATCAATACACAACCTTAAGGTGTCATCTTTCTTCATTACAAACTACACCAGAGCTCCACAAGGTGACATGATTGGTCGTATGTAGCCTTTCTCTAGTAGCTCTTGCAATTACATTTTAAGTTTGATTAATTTTGGTATGCTCATTCGATAAGGAGTTTTAGAGACCGGAGTAGCTCCCAAAATTAATTCTATTTTAAAATCAATATCTCTTTTTGTCAGTAAGCCTGGTATCTCTTCTGGAAAAACATCAACAAATTCCTAAATCACTTGTATATTTTCCAATGTACCCAATTTTTCTTTGGAATTGTTGTAACCCACTTGTACTACATAAATCTGACATACTTTCCGAATACACTTGCCCAGTTGGTTAGTTGTACTGAGACATAGTTTAATGTTCCTTCTAATACCTTAGATCTATTTTTTAATACCTTCCTTAGTGAGGAAACTAATGGTTTTGTCTCTACAGTTCAGAAGGGACCAATGGCTTTCCAACCAATCCATACCAACTAGCACGTCGTAAGATCCTAAAGGAAAAACATTTAAAGTCATTTTAATCTGTTGTCCTCCTATTTCAACACGACAATCTTCTACCTTAGGAGTGACTTTTCTTTTTTCTCTTGTGGCTAATTGCACCAACCATGGGCTACTGAATTTAATAATTTGTAAATGACTCAACTCTAGTATTCTAGGATTGATGTAACTCAAGTTTGCTCCAGGATCTATTGGAATAGAAACAGAATGATCAACAACCTTAAAATAAAATTCCACCATCGCGATTTAATACTCGGCTTGGTGATCATCCAAGGCTGCATTAATTTTTGGTATGCTTCTCGCCACATCGCATATTGTAGGAGCCTCTTCAATGTGCGTTGTTGTTTCTGTGCAAACACGGTGGGGGAAATTTTTGTAGTAGTGTGGTTCTCCATAGCCACAACATTGCAAACATGTTTTCTGTACTTGAGTAGCTTCAAGTTTTCTGGATGCTTATCCATGCCTATTCTCACCTTGCACTCTAGGCTTCTGTTGATTTCCCCCTATACACACTCCCCTTTGTTTTCAAAAAGTGCTTTTACAGCGAGTCACCTTCACGTTTCTATTCATAAAAAAAAATTGTTCTTTCTTGTTCACCCATATTTTACTACTTTCTCCTTTTTTACTTCATTCGCTGATAGAAAATTCGAGCTTTACCAATATCTTCATCCATCATCCTTGGGTTATCAAATTCCAACTTTTCTTTCATGAACATTGGGAGGTTGCTAAAAAATCATTGTATCTTAGCCGTTTCCTCATAGAGGTATGGAATGTACCTTAGCAGGGATGTAAACTTAGTTACATATTCATCTTGGATATTTTTTTTCAAGTTTCAAATCATGAAATTCTTTGGCCTTTTTATCATAGAATTGTTGTGTCACATACTTATCCTTGAAATTCTTCTAAAAACTATCCCATGTTACTTCTTGCTCGTTAATGTTTTTCATTGTTTTTACTCCTTCCCACCATAAGGTGGCCTTACCCTGCCACTGGTAAATGGCTAGTCTGTCTTTTAAATTATCATCATATTCATAGAACTAAAAGTACTTATTCAAATTAATCAACCAAGCTTCGGCAACCTCTTCTATTTCTCAATTGAACAAAGGTGGTTTAATTTTTTTAAATTATTCCTACAATTCAATTATTGGTCTCTCGACTCCCTTTATGGCAGAAACACTTTATGATCCCTCTTCATGCTCTACTTGTTCCCCCTCAACCTCTCAATGATATTCCTACTAGGCATGTACTTCAGTTCAGTTTCCATCTTCATGAATAAGAATGGGGTTCCTTTGATTTTTCTTGTTAGAAAGGCTTTTCAAGATTCCTTTTTCTTCCAGTCACAATTGTTCATTATCGGAAAGCATGTTTTCCATATTTGTTAGCAATTGTTGTACTCTCTCCAGCAGCGCAACATTGGGATTATTAGTTTCTTCTCCTAGTTATACACACTCCTCTGGATTAGTTGTCGAAAAAAGTATGGGCCCTCACTCTGTCGAGGGTTGTCCAGGTGGAGGGACTCTTGTTCCTCTTATCATGGTGTTTATATGTGTGCAACATTTATAGTTTGGTTATTCGCAGGTGCCCAAATCAGGTCGCAGTGTTGCAACTTGTGCTTTGATACCACTTGTAACACATCACACATAAACATGTCAACTTAAATTGTAATGTAACACATGATATAAAAAAAAATTGTACTTTATTATATACATTTCCTCTTATGCATAATAAAATTAGCATTCCCCAAGAACAACTATAACATTATAATAGTCGAAACATAATATATGATGTAAAGGCATCTAACCATCCCTTCTCATAAAGTTTAACATAGGTATTTCATGTGGTTGGATACTTAATATGACTTATATGTTTATGGACTCGATACTATGAATGCATTTCACTTCCCGATTCTTCTACCCCATCCCCTAAATGGTTTTGCACACAGTCCACTGCCTCCTATCATCTCCACAAACAATATTATTGGGGCACATCCAAAGGTTTGGTTTTGTCCTCCTATAGTTAAGGTACTGACTTTTAGTGGTGGCACCAGAGCATTGTCATTTGCCTGAACTTTTAGCTCAGGGAGGAGCTCTGAAACTGCTTGAGCAACTGGGTCACCATTACAGGTTCATGAGGAATTATCTTGTAGCCTGCACACTGTTAAGTCTGTACAGACCTCATTTCTAAGTTGTTTTACTTTTTTTTCAACATTTTCTCACCTTTAAAGAACTAATCGATGAACGTTTCTCTCATTGTAAGGGTAGAAAGTTTAGTTACCATCTCATGAAATTATCACCTAGGATAACGGTTTTCTCCTTAACTCTGTCAGTTGTGAGCTTGAATGGCTGCCTCCTCGGCTCCACTGGACTGGATTGGCTCCTCTTCAAAGCATGAACAGTCACACCAAAGGCAACCATTCAACCTTCTACTAGTACAGGTATGCTTTCATGTTTTAATAAACAAGTTACAACCCTTTTATCTTTGTTTTCCTTTATTCATAACTTTAAAACCATAACCGGTCTCCTTTATTTCTGTAGGAAGCTACGCAAGGGTTTCGGGCTATCTTCTCCATGGTCATTTTCAAAGGAGAACATGACACCACTGTTTCTAATGATTTTAGGTTGGCATGCAATGGCTTTACTGTTGGGGTTTCATAACAATTTACAAACTTACTTTTCTAGGTGTCTTATGAGTCGATCATCGGTTTAATATGTTGTAGTAGATGTTAAATTTATAAGGGTTTCCAATGTATTGTTTATGGAGAGCCCAAGGAGGGTTTCCCTGTTCGACATATTTGGTATTTTGTTGTTCACGGCTAAGCTAAATTTAGCCCTTATTTGTTTTGTCAATGGACTTATATTCCTTGCACTGTTTGCCATTATTTTGTTGTATTTATGATAAAATGGCTTCCTACAGCTCTGCCTATGTCCTACATATGTCATGAATGGTTTCACCATAATTAAATGTCTGCTCAATGATTAGGAAATGATAGTCTTAAATTTAGTTCAATTTCTGTTCTTTATTTTGCCAAGAATTACTGTATGCTCAAACCCTTGAATTCGTAAACAAGGAATTTTGTACTCGTTTAAGTTTTTTTACATTTATTCCCGAATTATAAAGCACTAATGAATGTATAATTATTTTTATGAGCTCTGTTGCTTGAATGATTAAGAAGTTCCAACACTTTTGGTTGTTAATTTATATCATACAACTATTAAATATGTCTAGTGTTCCAGCCAATGTTTGGCCTAGGTTTCATGATTTCCGAGACCCCGGGCTTGATTTATGATCTATACCCTCTTACTAAATCATACTTTTTAGAGTAAGTTAATAATGGTGCAACCTGCACGTTAATAAATTGCATATTTGTACCTTCCTGCAGTCATGGAAAAATTTCCTATAGATAATAGTTAGGGTTTGAAACAATAATTTCGACCCTTCTTTTGCAATATTGTTGCTACATCAAGATTTAAGAAATCTCCTCAATTACTTTGGTTTCATATTTATATTCTAATTTAAATGTATAGTCTTTTATTTATGTAGACTCATATTTGTATGACCTCAATCCAAAAATTCACATTAATCTTTTCTTAATGAAATTTCCTCTTGCGTGCTATATATATAACCCATGTACAAACTACTTGTACGGTAACGTTTAATCCAACGATACTTTAGTATTTACCTACAGAGCATCTTGATACTAATAATATAGAGTTTATAAATTTATATGGCATGCACAGATTTCTCATTCTATTCTATATAGACAAAACTTCTCATTAAATTTTGATAACAAAGTTTCTCACAAAATATTTCATAGAAACTTCACATTACATTAAGTTTTACATAATTGATTAACACCACCATTCTGTAGTTAGCTAGCCCAATAAATTGTACTTATCTATAAGGTTTCTGGCAAGCATAAGAAAAAGGACTAGGATGAGACTTTTCCTCTCTTCGAACAAAACTGGCAATCACATCCAGATTCCACTCCACCCCCAGCTCCAACTCCACTCCACCCCCAGCTCCAACTTCAAGCACAGTTAGAGTCTTCAACTTTATAGGTTCAGTTTCCCAGACCTCTAGGCATGTTCAGAGAGTTTTCCACTGGTTCCAACCAACTCAAGATAACTTCTCTTTGCAGTGTTCTCAATAACTTCAGTCTCTTTCTCAAGCAGGTGACTCCTCCTCTCGATGGCTAACCCTGCCTTGTCCCTCTGCATGACTTTTATCCTTAAGGTAACTAAAGTGGCTAACTACCTTTGGAGCATTGTTAGAAGTTGCTAATTCAGTTACAATTCCTCATCCATATTCCTATTTTCCTCATCAAATAACAATAATTGTCTTTAAAAATTTATTTACAAATTGTTTGATTAAATCAACTATCAAAAAGTAAATGACAATAAAACTGAAACTACTTCAACTTCTAAACGTGTCACACCAACCCCTCTTAATTACCATCAATAATTTAGTCTTCTTAATAAGTGATGTAAAGAAATAATTTTGTAAATTATTTCTTACCTATTGAAATAAATATATAAAATCAAAATATTTATATGGTAACTTTTTCTTATTCTAAGAAAAATGAGAAACCAAACCTCACAAAAATGTCCTTAGATAATTTGGTAGAGTTTAAAATTTAAAATATTTTGTTGAGAAAAACCATTAAACCATTGATTTAAAATAGTTTAAAATATTTTCTTGGTTATCATAAAGCATTGATTGAACCATTGAATTCACAAGCGTAGATTCTTTTTATAGTTATCCTCTTAAAATTTCTATAAATAAAAAATTATATAGGAAAAAGGGAAATCATAGATATGATGGGACGAGGTCTTTATGAGTGGAGAAGCATCCACCTACCTCTTGCATCATTGTAAGAGTCATAGTCGTTGTCCAAATTCTTAGGATATTCCTATGAAATTCGAAGAAAATGTGTTTAGTTAATGGCTATTAATTTATTTAGCATTACCAAAGTAAAACATATTAAATAAATAAGTGTAATCTTACTTTAGTGTTATTAATTTATACGGAAAATGTGTTCAATTAAAGGTTATCATCTTATTTAATGTGTTCAAACATGCCATTGTCACACGAGAGGAATATTGAGCTCATATTTAAGGGTAAATTTCAAATTAATGTTGCAGTTTAGAAAGCTTAGGGGGGGCTTGTAAAGCCAAGAAATCGTTGCCGGTGAATTAATGAAGGAATGGTTCCGTCATCAGCTGCAACGAGATTAGGGTTTGATTATCAGTTCGAGCTTTCAAATTTAAGAACAAAACCTCCCATCCTGAAAAGAAGTTTGAGGACGATAAAGAACAACTTGGGTGATAAGCAATTCGAGGATGTTAAAGAACATCCTGGAACTTCTGTCAATTCGACTTCCTCAAGACAACTCATGGGACGCCCCAAATATTAATATTATAAGCAACCTATAAGTCATTGCTGGGGCTGGGACAACATTGTATCAGAGTTGATGTTTCTGGTTCAGGTAGCGGGCACGTCACTACCCTATCGTTTATCTATAGATTTCTTTGGAGTCTGGACCCTGGCCACCTGTGAGTCTGCGATCATTTGCACTACTCGGATGAGGTTGTGCCACGACGGTGTGAAATACGCGCAAATTTCCAAACGTACTTCGATCCAACCATAATAGGTTGGACGACTCCTAAAATTAGACGCAAACTCCCATCTAGTTATTATATTATTGTCTTTCTAGCAATACTGTTTCTTTACTTGTTTCTATGACCGCATGATGCGATTTCCAAAGTCGTATAAAAAAAACTGATTTATCGAAGAGGGTCACCAGCCGGACCGATCTAAATGAGTCTGCCAGCCAGCTTGAAAATATGTCGTGGTAGTCCACATTTTACAATCACTTGTAATACGCACTCATCGACCAGGAAAAGATTGCCACGTTTCTTCCAAATCCTGCTCTAACTATCATCAAAAACCCTGAAGCAATAGATTTCTAGTGTTTAATATAATAGCTACTTGCTGGAGTAGTCGAGTAGTTTACTGAGCCGAGGAATAATAGCTACTTGCTGGAGTAGTCGAGTAGTTTACTGAGCCCAGGAATTGTCAGGACACTTTAAATTTTAAAATTTAACAACTATAAAATTTACAAAAATCCAATAATTTTCTAAGCAAAAAGCATTCTCCTCATACTAAACCCTCAGTATATTCTAGGAATAAATAAAATACTATAAATTCTAAATAATTAAAAAATATATATATAAAATACAGCAAAATCTAAATAATTGAAGAATCTCATAATTTAATAGCATACTCGATTACTCCCAATTTTTTAAGATGACTGAACTTTTCTTTTGATTTTTTATGTTATATAAGTGGATTTGGCGTGAAATTTGGATCAGATATGTTAAAATAATAAATTTGAGTTATATAATTCATGTAATTTAAGTGTTATAGGAATTTTTTAAGATTTTGGATTTATTTATAAATTTAAAAATGTATTTAAATAATGTAAATTTTCAATTTATAACTAAATTCCATTAAAAAATAAAATTACACTTTTTTTTATTATTATAAAAATATTATCATATAAAAAATTTAATTCAATAAATTTGTACCTAATATTAATATATATAAACAATACCAATTTTTAAAATGTTTATATAATGTTTTTAACCATATAATTTTTTTAATAAATTATAAATATCATATTAAATTTTATATTTTATTAAATCAAATATCTTATTAAATTACTTAAACAATATTACAATCATACTATATATAACATGAATTTTAAAAAAATTATCATAATTTTCGTTACTCACTTACCCCTTGTCAAATAACTCTTTAGTTCCTTTTCAGAAAGCTATAAAAGTTATCTATTAGATAGTCCTAACATAGAATGTGGATCAGTTGATATGACATGTTAGGTTCAACAATTGTTCACATACCAAGAGAAAATCTCACAATTATCTACTAACAAGTTAGTTACACCTTTTTAGTCCTCATCATTTGCGGCATGGAACTATATTAATCAAAAATTTTAGTTAGCATTAGTTCATGTGAGCTTTAAGCTAAGGTTCATAGTGCTTTTCATTTACCAACCATCACGCAAGCTATCAAATTTTCATAATGATATCTAGAGGTTCTAGGCTAGAGACGTGTTTTGGCATTGTAAAACATAGCAGCTATCACAAACTTGTTTGTGATACATCCCGAGTGTGATACCTCATTCGACGTACGTGAGTATATCGTAGCTCGTCCACGTAACTTTGGGTATATATGGCAGTGTTACAGTGCGTAAGGTATATGGGAATTCTCTCACTGTGCAGTTCCGCATTAAACAACGCTAATATGGATTGAGCCTCCATATAGTTTCAGGTATATATGGGAGGACAACACTCAGTTGTTATCCATCCTTAGGTAACCGAGTTGATCGCCTTGTACACTGTGATACGACAAATACAACATTCTCGGAGATTTTCTAACCATACCTAGGTATTTTGTAGTTCACAATACTTGGTAATCATTTTGCCTAGATCATACCTCTTTTGTTTTGTTTTGTTATTTTAATTAAAATCAATTTAATTGACTGCGGATAACATCCTCCATGCTCACTCAGTTGATCTTAGGTTGAGACATATGGCAACAAATCCGGAGTCCATCGATCAAGGAATTCCTTTGGATGGGAATTCTAGTCTTTTTCCTCCTTTCGTAAATATTGGTGCTCTTTATATGGATACATTGTCCCTTCTAGTATTTACCATTGGCTTGCTAATATGGTTGTTTTCAACCTCCTTGGTTCAAAATGTCATGATTTCTCCATAATCGAGTACTCCTCCAACTGGACAAAATCAACCTTGAGTTGATCCTACACTTGACCCTTTGCCTTCTTCCTCAGTTTTTTCTTCCTCCCTTTCTTCCTCTTTGCCTAGTGAAAGTATTGACACTAGTAACCAGGTGGCTAAGAAGAAGAAGAAAGGGAAGAAGAAGAAGAAGAAAATTCAACAGGGGGCAACTAAGCAACCATTGCTTTGAATGCAACTTCTGATGAAAAATTGTTCGATAAGCCTCACAAAGTTTGATATCCATGGAAACTTTGTATAGGAGACCATCTTCTCCGAAATTGTCATGATATTCCTCAGATCTTAGAAGAATGGTCTTCTCGTTCACATCATCTTGTGTCATCACCTTTTGGAGATCATGTTGATGACACACCATCAACTAGTGGTAGTAAAGTTCATCAAAGGAAGGGTAAATTTAAGTTTCCTTGTAGGTTATATGAAGGGAATCACCCCATTCACTTTTTTCCCTATCTCGATGAAGCCAAAAAGCGTTGGATAATCGTCCTACTTCTCCGCAGTGACTTCCATCTAGTTACAGGAGACTCTCCCTTAATCCTTCAATAGTTGATGAATTGACTGACCAAAATCAACCGTCAATCAAACCCACTCTCTCTAAAAGTGAATTCCATGAGTCTATACCTGACCCAAATCAACAGGTCAAGGAAATAGTTGACCCAATTTCACCTTCAGTTAATTGTACCTTTCCTATAGAGTGTGAATATGATACCACTCAGGTTCTTTCGTTTCTTCATATTTGAATGAGATTGGAGGCAACTCTCTTGTTCCATCAAGACATGAGGAAAATCCTCCCATTCTCATAACTCAAGGGGATAATTCTCTCTTTCATACGGTACCCCCTCCAAGTAGTATGGTCACTTCCTTCGATTGGAATTGACTGATAGGATATCATCTTCTTTCTTATGTGCCTTCTCAGATCATAGTACAAGTTTGTAATATGATTGTACCTAGCACTATTATAGATGAAGGTGCATATGTGATTATCTTTTCCTCCCCTGCTTGGCAAGCGCTCGGTTCACTGCCACTTGTGCATGTTAGCTCGAATCTATTGGCTTTTAATAGAAGAACCAGTCAACCATTAGGGATCCTTCCTTAGTTGCTTATTACATTGGGAGGAAAAATTGTTTATCTTAATCTGATGGAAGTCCCAAGTCATTTAAATTACAATTTACTTCTTGGGCGTGATTATGTTTATGACATGGAAGTTATTTTCTCAACACTCTTTCTAGTGATGTGTTTCCCGCATGAAGGCCGAATTTTCAATGTGACCAACTTTCATTTCCCAATCCAAATATGGGTTCAAGTCAACCATCTTCCTTAAATGGTCCATTTTTACCAATGGTATCTTCCCTGCTACAGGTCAATTATGTGGCAACCCATTCCATGCCTACATCAACTGGCAATCAATTCCATGGTGTTGTACATTATGTACTGGGGGCATTGGAACAGGATCTCCCTAATGGATTCCTTGCTACAGATCCCTTTCAAAGCATTTTTCTCCCTTCTGATGAGAATATCTTGGAAGTTATGACCTCTTATGGGTCGTGACCAAGGAATCAGAGTAGAGTTCCTTGTCTTGTGTCAAGCTCGTTAAGAAATGAAACAAGGAATCAAAGCAAAGTTCATTGTCTTGTGTCAAGCTCGTTAAAAAATGAAACAAGGAATCAAAGTAGAGTTCACTGTATTGTGTGAAGGTCGTTAAAAACTGAAACAAGGAATCATAGTCAAGTTCCTTGTCTTGTGTCAAGCTCAGTAAAAAATGAAACAAGGAATACAAGGATAGTTCCTTGTCCTGTGTCAAGCTCGCTAAAAAATGAAACAAAGAGTATGAGCATAGTTCCTTGTCTTGTGTCAAGCTCGTTAAAAAATGAAACAATGAATCTAAGCAAAATTCCTTGTCTTGTGTCAAGCTCATTAAAAAATGAAACAAGGACCCTTCGAGCAAAGTTCCAAGTTAATTCTTTGAATAGATCTCATAAAATCCTAGTGAATTCTTGTTGTGGCCATCAACAACCCCACTTTTCTTTTAGTTTTACTAATAAAGCTAAATAAATGGGGAGCCTTCTAAAAAATAAAAACTAGCACTATATTTCCCTTTGAATAAAATATGCTATCATAAACTTAGGAAAATACCTGTAAAACCTAAAAAACTTAAGTTTTATGATAAGTTCTGAATAAAATCATTTTCTTAAGAATAAAACATCGCATTGTAAAGGGGAAACATCATATAAACAAGCTTTCGAAATTGCAAAAACGTGATGCGAGATGACGTGCCTTAAAGACTCATCGCACATCGTGGATTTCATACGCCACAAGTATCACCTAAGGTAAAATATCCTGATCCGACGATATGCAATAAGACATTTTGCAGCCACCTAACAAAATAAATGATTGTTAGCAAAATGGATTAGCGATATTGTGATCTGCGATATTGTGAAGAAAATCACAAAATCGCTTGATCGCAGATTTGCAGGGCTCATGGTTCAATAAAGTATTTATCGTAATCCAATACTGAGTTATGGGCATTAATGTCAATTTAGTGGTTAGTTAACGATGATTTATTAGATAAGATTTAAATCTGATCGAAAGGTTATTTCACGTAGGGTGATATATTTGATATGATTTCAGAATTAATGAGCTTTCCCATCACCTTATCTCTTACCATTATTCTTTCCTTACTTGTAAATTCATAGGAGCAACAAGTAGAATAATATACACAGTAGTGTGCAGAACGTAATGGGAAAGAAAGGAAAATCTCTTGTTGCAAAGGACAAAGAGATGACACCCTCATACACAAACACCACCTGCAATAGAGATGCCGGTATAACCACTTGGGAAGGCATGTACAATCCACTTGAACAAGAAAATCCTAGAGTTATGGAGGTTAAAACAACAACAGACTCACGTGGGTCATCTGAGGCATCAATCACTGAACTTGCATGTTCATTCCTTCATCGAATAGTGGAAAGACTGAATATTCTTCCATACGTAGACATGGTCAAGTGGGTACTAGACAGTGCCGACATAACAAACAGACAATTCAAGTCTCAAAGCCAAGACCTCATTGGGTCATTCACTTCAAAAGATTTAAGGCTTATGTATCATCTACCAGAGCCGCAGGCAACCTACAACAAGTAGTTCGTACTGACGTTCGCCAAGGAAAATGAAGAGTTGACGGAATGCACCAAGAACTGGTTGATAAGGGAAGAACCATTGAAAAATGGCAAAGCGCGCTGACCGAGAGCCATCGAGACTACGAAAGTGGAAAAATTAGCACTTGGGAAGCCCAGATTGGGAAAAGGAATCAGTTTGGGAAAAACCCCTCGAGAAGGAATGTCCCCAAGTGCTCAGTCATATGTAAGCTGGAAAACCACAGGGAAAAGCAGTAAAGGCTAAATGCGGGTGCCACGCAACAAAAACGACGATATCTAACGGGAGCACCCTTGGGCAGTAAGCAGATTTGGCTGAAACCTACTGATTCCAGTCAACACCCGATGCATGGCAGTAGAAGAAGTAGCTACAGTGACAAATGACATCATTGACTGTCTCAATGAAAACCTGCATAGAACAAAGTTCATTTCAAAGACCATATCGGGATTTCTCTCAATGGCACAACAATTGCAGATAAGCTAGAAACAAAAAGCTGAGGAAAGGGAAAATTTCATTAAGGAGTTAACCAAGTTGAATTGGGATACTTACTTGTAGTACTTGGTTAAACCGCATAGTCAATGCATGACTCTCAAATTCCTTACAAACTCTGCCGAGTAGATAGCACCAGCACTTGCCAATTCTGTTTTCGTAGGGAAATTAAAATCGTAGGTTGGACAACCGACGCTCCTCAAGCTGATGCTGAATGCTTGCAACCACAGAGAATAGATACATAGATAGTTAATTCCAGATTCAGTTTTAGTTTTAGTTTTTATTTATTTTTTTCATAAATGAGGATGGTCATTTAAGCCTCCTCCTATATTTTTGTAATAAATTATTTTTAGTATTTAGGAAGTAGTATTTTAACCCCTCTCATGCATTTAGAGAAGGGTCTTGAAATTTGTTAGAAACATTTCCTTAGAACATGCACTTTTGCACCCTCAAAGGAGGTTTTGATGAATGAATGGAACAAAATTTATTGATATTTGTGTTTAATGTCTCCTACTTAAATGCACTTTTGTACTCTTAGTAGATGTTGAATTACGAAAAGATAAATCTATATTGCTGAAGCTCATGAGTAGAACTTGCTACCAATGGTACTTTTATCTCTTAATGATTTCTCTTTATGTGTCCAAGTAATATTTTATGATTAGTTATTTTATATGAAATCTTTAATGTTTGAGTTATTATTTGGCACTTTTGTATGGTAATGACTATTATATTTATGCTCAATATATGAATGACTTATTATGCGATATGCTCTTCACAATTGTTTCGGCTAACTTTTTATACGAAACAATTCATTTTTATCGAATTCTTTTCTTGTAGTGATTGAATGATGTTTATTACTAATTGTTGTTCGAAATTATTTTAGATCACACAATTAAAAATTTGAATCCCGAGTTAGTTTTAGATTTAAATATTTTTGTTCATTAGAATACAATTGCATGTTCTAAATTAGACTTAGATTAAAAGCATTTTACTTAGAAATCTTTAGAAAACAGAAATATCAATTCTTATCAACACACACAAATTGGGAAATTGGTCCCATTATCCCCAGTTGGACCCACCATCCCAAATGGAAAAGGAGCTGCTTTCAAGGTCTGGACCGAGTGGGTATCCCCCTTGTTGTAGACCCGATTTTTGGGGCTTCAACATATTTGGCACTAGAAGGAGTGCCCCGAGCTGTGAATGGCTAGTAAATCCAAATCTAAATACCATTCTGAGAGTAAATCGCCCTCAACATCTCCCCCCCCCCCCCCCGACTTCTCCATCACACTCTAAATCTTTAAATCCTAACTGAGAAGTTGAGAAAACAATAACCACTGCCACAAACCTAAACATTTCAGAGAAATCTACTTTTGAACCTCCTGAAGTTGAATCTTTGATTCATAAACTTCGAGGATTTTCCATATCACTGCAAAACTCTGAAATATCTCAAGATAGTGTGACTTCGCAATACAATCCTTCTCATCCTTTAACTAGATTTTAGAGTGAAAAATTTGATATCGAAGCAACCGAATTACCTCTACCTAAAAGGAAACGAGCAAGGAAGTCACCTCAAGGGTCTGATAATGAGACTCTTTCATCATCAACATCCATTCCAACTTCCCGATTGCAAAGTCAACCATCCACCCCTACACTTCAAATTGTTGTCCATCAGACAACTGGAACTTTAACATCCTCATCCCTTCCACATGCAACTTCATTCTCGCTTTCCTCTATTAGTACTTCAACGATGGCCTAAATCCCATGGAATAACCCAGGGGAAATCTTAATGCCTACGCTCTTGAGTCAATTATCGGCCCATTTTGCAAAATGGCTGCCTAAGTTTAATCTTGAAGTAGGCATGCTAGCAGAAGAACACATAAACAAATTTATGTCATCGATAAATTTAAATGGTGTTACTAATGAAGATGTTGTTGTACGGCTTTTCCCTTAGACTTTATAAGGAGCAGCCAAATCCTGGTATTTTTCATTACCATCAAGATCCATCACTAGTTGGGACATTTTCCAAGAGAAATTCTTGAATAAGTTCGACGATGATAGATCTACAGAAACACTGATCAATGATCTATCGAATCTCAATATTGAATCAAGAGAGCCTGTCAAAGATTTTAACTCACGTTTCAACAAGCTTTTGAATAAAATTCTAACCACTTCCAAACCTAGTGAAGAAGTTCGAAGTGAATGGTACATATCTAATTTACCATCAAACATAGTGATCTTCATTGATAGGGCTACCAAGACAACCTTAGTTGAAAACATGAAGGAAACAATAGCGATAGAAAAACATATCATAGCTTTAGAAAATAAAAACACTGTCGATGAAAGAAAATATAAGAAGGTTACTTTTAGAGATGATCCTAAGGAAAAGCAATCAAAAGACCCATTTGATTTAGAAGGATTACAGGAAGTGTTAAAAACCATGTCTAACGAAATGGTTGACATTAAGAGACAAGTAACAGAGACTCCTTCAAAAAAGCCCTACAAGCCTTAAAGAAAAAATCCCTCAACTGATTCAAAGCCTCCCAATGTTATAACAAATGTAGAATCTAAAGGAGAAGAAGACGAAGTTTCTAACAAAGAACCTACTGATGAAGATGAAGTTGTAGAAGTACAGGGAATGTGGGACTTCATCCTTCCAGATGAAGAGGATCAAGAAGCATCACCAGTTACTACCAAAAGTAGAAATCAGTTCGATCCTCCACAACCTAGTTCTAAACAGAAGAACGCAAGCTCGACATCTAAAGATAAAGTCACAGGTAAGAAATCATCACCAAAAGTGACTCAAACAAGCCCATTCCAATCTAATCCCTCAAATACATCTAAAACAATGGTTTTTTCTGATGCGATGGAGTATAATATCATTGAAGATATGAAGAATACTAGGGCTAACATTAATTTTCATGAATTGAGCAAATTGAAACATTAACAAAAGCTACTTTTGAAAGAGTTACATGCAATTCCCGTTGCGCCTCTTCCTGCCGTTGTGATCTCACAAGCTTCTCATGAAATGGGAAGACCTCCAACTAATATGGCAAATAAAGTTGATCCCAATGATATTGCTTTAATTGGAGGTAGGTCGAAATCCCATACTCCCCCATTCCTTCTTACTCACGAAATCTTCAATAAAAACATGCATAATTGTTTGGTAGATTTAGGAGCTTCATCTAATATCTTACCTAAAACAATATGTGCAAAGTTAAATGTCCAACCTCAAAAATCTGTAGTACGAATAGTTCAGCTCAACCGATCACAGGTTAAAGTAATCGGTGAACTGAATCAAGTTACCATAAAGTTGTCTTCTAATCCAAAGGTATGTCAAGTTATTGATATTTTAGTTGCAGACATTCCCGAATTTTACGGTTTAATTCTTAGTAGGGATTGGTCTGAAAAACTTCATGGATACTTTGCGACCGACTGGTCACATATGTGGCTCCCTTACAATGGTAAATCGAATCAGATAAAGGTTGAGTGAGAAAGACACCAAAAATGCATAGTGACGAAATTGGAAGGAGAAAATGATCTCGTAGCATACAACAACAATATAATTGGCAACTATTATGTGGACTCTTTCTTAGGAAATTTTAATGTCATACTTCGCCTTACCTAGAACATTTTGTTCTGTCTCAAGTGGAATTTTTTTCTCAAATAGATAGTTCTAAATGTGTTAATTTTATAGATAGTCCTGTAAATAAATCTTTATTTTGGAAATTATTTTTTGATGGTTCTAAGTCTAATGATGGAGTAGGAGCAGGATGTGTATTAGTTAGTCCAGAGGGAAACAAAACTAAGCTAACATGTAGACTCAAGTTTGATTGCACAAACAACACTGCAGAATATGAAGCTCTAGTCCAAGCATTGTACAAGGCAATCAAATTAGATATCAAGTATCTACAAGTCTTCGGAGACTCTGAGATTGTTATTAAATAGGTATGAGATACTATACATTGTCTATCAGGTCATTTGAAGTATTATCAATCTTTAGTGCAAGATTTGACTGAACATTTTATAGCATTTAATATTTAACCTATTCCTAGACTGCAAAATGCTAGTGCTGACCTCCTCGCTAATGTAGCCTCCAAGCTCATTCCCTCATAAGACTATAGCGCAGACAGATTCTCAATCGAATTGGTCTTTAGGCACTCCATCGCTGATAATGTTACAAACTAGAGAATTTTCAATGATGATTCTGATATTGTAAGCTTCCTGACATCTGAAGGATCTTACACTAATCAGATGATTGATGAGGATCAACACGACAAGCAGGTACAACAAGAAAGCACTAATAACGCTATACCAAAATCTGTAGTAAAGTAGGAAGACCTATATGATTTGAAAGACCGATTTAAAAGATCTACCAATTCAAAACTCCAGAGTTCAACTCTAAATTATGAATTAGTAAATCTAGGAATGGATACCAAGCCATAGAATATCAACTTAGGTCTTGGCCTAGCCCCGAAAGAAAAATTAGCTTACGTTCGGCTCCTGAAACAATACAAAAGTGTCTTTTCTTGGAACTACGATGATCTTAAGACTTACGACACTTCAATCATTCAACATACTATCCCAATGGTAGCTGATGAAAAACTTGTCCAGCGAAAGCTGAGGAAGATCCATCCTAATCTGGAAAGTTAGATTAAGTTAGAATTTAATATATTATTGAAAGCCAAAATTACTTTTCCCGTTTGACATTCTAGATGGGTTTCCAATTTGGTCCTAGTCAGAAAAAGAAACAGAGATATTAGGATTTGTATTGACTTTCGAAATCTTAACAAAGCCTGTCAAAAGGATAATTTTCCCCTGCCTCATATGGAACAAATATTGCAAGAAGTTGCAGGATCAAAATTAATGTCCTTTTTAGATGGTTTCTTTGGCTATAATCAGGTTCTAGTCCATCCTGACGATCAACTAAAAACCACGTTTAGAACCAAATGGGGTATTTATGCATATCAAAAGTTGCCTTTTGGTATGATCGACACTAGCACCACATTTCAAAGGGCCATGGATATCGCATTCAAGGGATTAGTAAACAAATCAGTGGTTATTTACTTGGACGACATAATAGTATATTCTAAAAAATGTGGTAATCACCTCAGAGACTGAAAGCAGATCTTCCAACGTTGCCAAAGGTATGGGATCTCAATTAATCCAAAAAGGTCCTTTTCTGCATTAACTGAAGGAAAACTTCTTGGATTTATAGTGTCAAAATCTAGAATCGATATTGATCCTAATAGAATTAAGGAAATTTATGAAATATCCTTACCACATAATAACAAAACCATGCAATCCTAACTTGGCAAGATTAATTTTTTCAAAAGAATTGTTCCAGACTTCTCAGGGATTGTGTCACCATTATGATATAAAAGAATTCATTTTTCAAATGGGGCTAAGAGGAATATGAAGCATTCAATCTTATTAAGAAAATGATTATTAATTCCCCAGCCTGAGTGACTCCAAATTTTTCCGATCCTTTTATTTTGTATACATTCGCCTATGATAAGTCATATGCTGCGATACTCACTCAGGCCAATCAAGATAAGGCGGAAGCCCCAATTTCCTTCTTTAGTCCAAATATGAAAGGGGTTGAATTAAATTATTCTGACGTTGAGAAACAAGCTTATGTTCTTTTCAAAGAGATCATATACTTTAGACCCCTTTTTCTTAAAACCCATACAAAAATCATAGTTCCATTTCCACCAGTAAGAAATCTCTTAGTACAGAAAGATGTGGCTGAAAAGAGAGCAAATTGGGTCACTACCTTACAAGAATACAACAATGAGATCAGGCCAGCAAATATTCTAAAAGGTCAAGGCTTTTGCAAGATGTTGGTTGGAGCATTGCTTATTTCTGAAATATCATCTTCAAATCAAGAGGTACAAATGTATTAGGTAAGCCTAAATGATATTGAATCAAGATATGCTGATATCATATTTTATCTAAAGAACAAATATGCTCCTTCAAATTTGAATTGTACAAAGGAAAAAGCCCTAATATTGAAGGCTACGCAATAGAAACTCATAAATGATATACATTTTAGGATGAATTATGATTCTGTTCTCCTTCGATGTCTTGAGAAATCTGAAGCTGAAAAGGTGTTGCAGGAACTCCATGATGGACCACAAGGAGGACATTATAAGGGAGATGCGACAACACATAAAATTTTGCGTCAGGATATTATTGGCCTACACTATTTAAAGATGGACATAGCTATGTAAGGAAATGTCAAATTTGTCAAATTGCTGCCAGGAGACAAAAGAAACCATCATTTCCTTTGCAACCAATCAATGTCTATCAACCTTTTGATCAATGGGGATTGAATATAATAGGTGAGATCATTCCTCACTCTTCTAAATAGCATAGTTATATCCTTATAGCAACAAATTATTTTACTAAATGGGTAGAAGCAGTTCCACTCAAGACAGCTAATGCTAAACACATCATTGATTTCATAGATCAGTTTATAACCACCAAGTTTGGTTTACCCTATGCTTTAATGTTTGACAATGCGACATATTTTTCTAGCAATGCTATCACTAAATTTGCACTTAAAAGAGGTTTTAAGCTTAAATATTCTGCCAATTATTACCCACAAGGAAATGGGTTGGCCGAATCATTGAGTGAACCATTGATCAGAATCATAAAAATTGGCACAAATCTTTGATGCATGCTCTATGGGCAGGCCAAATAACCCAAAAGGCTTCCATTGGCACTTCTGCCTTTAATTTAATCTATGGGAAAGAAGTAGTTCTCCCAACTCATCTAGCAATTCCTTCTTTGGCCTTAGTTCAATTTATCGACAAAACACCAACTTCATCTTTACAACTAAGACAATTGCAGATCCTTAAGCTAGAAGAGAAACGAGAACATGCTAAAATCACACATGCTCATTATCAAGCATTGGTAAAGGCTTCCTTTGATTAGAGCATGGTATCTAGGAAGGATTTTCAAATTCCAGATTTAGTTTTGAAATGGGATAAGGCTCATGAGAAAAAAGGTAAATATTCTAAATTCCAACAAATGTGGTTTGTCCCATTCCAAATTGTTGAAATCATAGGTCCATCCATTTTCATGTTGCAAGATTTAGCAGGGAAAAGAGAATCTTTACCTTTTAATGGGTAGATCCTTAAAAAATACTTTCCATGGAAGATGAACTCTTATATTTTGTAAATTATTGTTTATAGCTTTATTTTGATAATGAAATAGGTTGTAAATGGTTAACTTTGGGAATTCACAAAAAATATTAGTGTTTCTTTTAGTTTTTGTTTTTTCGCTTGCATAAATAGAATTGATTTGGAAAATCAATCATTATTATTGAAAGATATAGTCAAATGCTACAAGCCTGAAAATGCTATTAGTTTCAGCCTTACGAATTTTGATGAAAAACAACCTTTTGTGAGAATTTGTTTTATATTAGTCAATGAAAAGCATCAATAACAAAACGAAGGTTCTCTGTAAAAAAGTTGTTTCCAAAAACTCCATAATTGTCATCCACAGTTATTCTTAAGGAACCAATAACTTCTCCCCACCTAGGGAATTGTGAGTTTCAAGGAGTAATCCAATGATACACTAAAAGCTTAAAGAATAAGAGGTCTCATCATGAGCCGACTTATCATGATCATAGTTATTATAACTTTCTGACATTTCCAAAACTGCATACCAAAACAGGGCAATGACTTAAGATTGTTGCAATCAAAAGACAAGGGGTCTCATCATGAGCTAGCCTGTTCAGTAAAGTTATAAATCAAGTGAATGGCACTGTCATAATTTGGCTACCAAACCAAGAGATTGTTCTTTAAGAATTAAAAGAAAATGAGAAACAACAAGTGTGAATATGGATTTATCTTTGAAAATTGTATATTTCTCCAAGTAGGATACAGGATCATTGCTGGGTAACAGGTAACCCTCTCAAGGCTATGAATGCCTACTCGTAGCAGTAGCAGAGGCTCTACCTACGACAAATGAGCATACTTAAAATTGATCTAAAGAGAATTATTCGTTTTTATCTCTATAAACTAAGTAGTGACTGATGCAAATACAATGACTAGATTTAGGAAGTAAATAATTAGAGTTAACACAGGAGAAATAAACTACAGTTAACAGTTGAAAGCATGATGAACTTTATATTCCTATAATAAAGTTCAAATTTCCAGAAAACTTTTCTTTTTTGGAAGTTTAGAAAATTCAAAAAAATAATCAGAGATAATTGGTTCTTCTTAGTGAATCACCAATTGTTGTGGCCAACAATAACCCCCCTTTTTATTTAGTTTTAGTAATAAAGCTAAATAAATGGGGACCCTTCTAAAAAATAAAAACTATCATTATATTTCCCTTTGAATAAAATATGATATCATAAACTTAGGAAAATACTCGCAAAACCTAAAAAACTTAAGTTTTATGATAAGTTTCAAATAAAATTATTCTCTTAACAATAAAACATCGCATCGCAAAGGTTAATGGGGAAACATCATATAAACAAGCTTTTGAAATTGTGAAAACACGATGTGAGATCGCGCGCCTTAAAGACTCACCGCACATCATGGATTTCATACACTTCAAGTATCACCTAAGGTAAAATATCCTGATCCGGTGATATGCGATAAGACATCTCGCAAATTGCATCTCGCGGCCACCTAACGAGATAAATGATTGTTAACAAAACGGATTAGCGATATTGCGATCTGCGATATTGTGAAGCAAATCGCAAAATCGCTTTATCGTAGATCTGCAGGGCTCCTGGTTCAATAAAGTATTTCTCGTAATTTGATACCGAGTTATGGGCATTAATGTCAATTTAGTGGTTAGTTGATGATCATTTATGAGATAAGATTTAAATCTGATCGAAAGGTTATTTCACATAGGGTGATATATTTGATATGATTTCAGAATTAAAGAGCTTTCTTGTCACCTTATCTATTACCATTATTCTTTCCTTACTTATAAATTTGTATGGGTGACAAGTAGAATAATATATGCAATACTGTACAGAACATAATGGGAAAGAAGGGAAAGGCTTCGGTTGCTGAGGACAAAAATATGACACCCTTATACATAGACACCACTTGTAATATAGATGCTAGCATAACCACTTGGGAATGCATGTATAGTTTGCTTGAAGAAGAAAAGCCCAGAGTTATGGAGGTTAAAGCAACAGGAGACTCACACGGGTCGTCCGAGGCATCAATCACTAAACTTACATGTTCATTCCTTCATCGAATAGTGACAAGACCAAAGATTCTTCGATAAACAGATATGGTCAAGTGGGTACTGGACAATGTCGACATAACAGACAGATAATTCAAGTTTGAAGCCAAGACCTCATTGGGTCATTCACTTCACAAGATTTAAGGCTTATGTATCATCTACCATAGCTACAAGAAACCCACAACAGGTAGCTCATGGTGAAGTTTTCCAAGGAAAATGAAGAGTTGGCGGAATGCACGAAGAACAGGTTGGTAAGGGAAGAACTATTGAAAATGGGAAATGCGTGCTGACTGGAAAAAATGGGAAAAGCGGGCAAGAGGCGACATTAGCACCTGGGAAGCCCAGATTGGGAAAAGGAAGTAGTTTGGGAAAAACCCCTCAAGAAGGAAATTCCTTGAGCGCTCAGTTGTATGTAATCTGGAAAACCATGGGAAAAATGCTAAAGGCTAAAGGTGGGACCCACGCTCCAAAACTAACGGTATCTATCAGGTGCATCCTTGGGCGGTAAGTGGATTTGGCTAAAACCTAACGATTCCATTCAACACCCGATGCGTGGCAATAGAAGAAGTAGCTACAGTGGAAAACAACATTAATGACTGTGTCAATGAAAACCTGCATAGAGCATACCTCATTTGAGAGACCGCACTGGGATTTCTCCCAAAGGCACAACAACTGCAAACAAGCAGGACACAAAAAGTTGAGGAAAGGGCAGAGTCCATTAAGAAGTTAACCAAGTTGAATTGGGATACTTACTAGCAGTACTTGGTTAAACCACACAGTCAATGCATGGCTCTCAAATGCCTTAAAAACTTTTCCGAGAAGATAACGCTATCACTTGCCGATTCTATTTTCGCAGGGCAACTAAAATTGGAGGTTGGCCAACCGACGTTCCTCAAGCCGATGCTGAATGCTTGTGACCGCAAAGAATAGATACATAGATAGTTAATTCCAGATTCAGTTTTAGTTTTAGTTTTTATTTATTTTTGCCTTAGATGAGGATGGTCATTTAGACCTCCTCCTATATTTTTGTAATAAACTATTTTTAGTATTTAGGAAGTAGTATTTTAACCCCTCTCATGCATGTAAAGAAGGGTCTTCAAATTTGTCAAAATCATTTCCTCAGAACATGCACTTTTGCACCCTTAGAGGAGGTTTTGATGAATGAATGGAACATGATTTATTGATATTTGTGTTTAATATCTGCCACTGAAATGCACCTTTGTACTCTTAGTAGATGTTGAATTAGGAAAAGATAAATCTATATTGTTGAAGCTCATGAGTAGAACTTGTTATCAATGATACTTTTATCTCAGTGATTTCTGCTTTTGTGTCCAAGTAATATTTTATGCTCAGTTATTTATATATGAAAGCTTGAATTTTTGAGTTATTATTTGACACTTTTGTATGGTAGTGACCATTCTGTTTATGCTCAATATTTGAATGACTTATTATGCAATATGCTTTTCACAATTGTTTCAGCTAACTTTTTATACAAAACAATTCATTTTTATCAAATTCTTTTCTTGTAGTGATTGAATGATCTTTATTACCAATTGTTGTTCGAAATTATTTTAGATCGCATAAGTAAGAAGTTGAATCCGGCTTAGTTTTAGACTTAAATATTTTTGTTCATTAGAATACAATTGCATGTTTTAAATTACACTTAGATTAAAATCATTTTACTTAGAAATCTTTAGAAAACAGAAATATCAATTCTTATCAACACACACAAATTGGGAAACTAGTTCCATTATCCCCAGTCAGACCCACCACCCCAAAAGGAAAAGGAGCTGATTTCAAGGTCTAGACCAGATGGGTATCCCCTTTGTTGTAGACCTAATTTTCAGGGCTTCAACAAGTCTTTCACTTGATCTCATCAATGAACCTTCATTCCATCTACATGATAGCCATGAGTAGTCTACTTAGGTGAATCTAATGAAGCTTGGGGGGCATGCACCTAGAATTGAGTCATCATGTTGGGGGCATGTAAACCTATCTCAAGCATAATTCTTTATGATTCAATCTTGTGTAAAAATGAAATTGAATCCAAGCATAGTTTTTCATTTCAAGCTTGTGTAAACATGAAACTGAATCCAAGAATAGTTCCCTATGGTTCAAGCTTGTGTAAAATTGAACCCATCTCCATTTTAACCCTCGTGATTTCATTTCTATCAGCCTCTTCCATCATATGAGCCTTGGTTTTTTCTCCTTCCATCTTCATTATCTGCTTGGCCAATCATATGCTTTCACTTGGTTGTTTAACTCTTTTTGAGGAACAGTTGCAATGAGTGGTCTTATTAGCCATCCTTTTCACATAAATTTAAAACATTTTGAGAAGTTCCAACATAACCAAAACCAGTTCCCATCCTAGACACCACTCGTTCCTCAAAATGGAGTTCTCTTTAAGCTCTTTTCAGACTCTCGAAATATGAAAAGATTGTTGAGTGCTTGTCCTTTTCAGCATATTAACGGATTGGAAACAACATCTACTTAGTATAAGTTTAAACCTTTTTTGGATTGTGATAGATTATTTAAAAAAAAGGAATACATTGACCGAACATGGTCAATAGGTTCTGTAAAGACTCGATTATTCTATATACAATTTTTATTTTTTTTAAACAGCAAATACGACCAGAAAGAAACGCATTGAGATTTCAATTCATTCAACACACGCATTACTAGAGCTCATTTCAGGAGCATATCATAACATTTACATCCTTTTAATCTAAGATCAAGTAGTAACTAAATACACATCTACTGTACATCGAAAGGCGAGACTCCTCTTTCTCTACTATCGCTGGTATTCCCTGGTTGCCAGTCACTTCTGCGAGTGTATGATGACGCACTTGATCCGAAACAAGACCCACTGGTTTATCTCCAGCCTACTCCTTGGGTACTCTTCTTCCCCGCGGACCCCCGAGCTGCAATGGGGTTGTACAATGGAGGAAGAATCTAGCTGGCCAAGAGGAGAGGCAACCTTAGCTCAAGAGTCCCCTCTCTAAAAACCCTCTACCTCACCAAACTCACTATAGCTTCGTAGTCACTGCTTTGACATCATATCATCCATCCAATAATAGGGTTCCAAAGAGTCCCCTCTACCATCGCCTGCCCCTTCTTTTATAAGAGTTCTTATAGATGACACTTGGCATGTCAGGCATAATTATAATATTTTTTTTTAATAGCTTGATTATTCACCTACCCATGTGTCATTCTCTCATCAAGGGTCACCCAAAATTATTTACTTAACTTTCTATTTAAAACTAATATTTTCCTCACCTCACAAGATTCCTATTTCTAGTCCTAGTTGTGTCATTATTCCCCCCTTTTATTCCTTAAATTGTGTTTATTACTTGGAGTCAATTAATGAGTCAAGATTTTATCCCCAATCTACTTCCTAAATTAACTTAGGTTATCTCTTAGAGGGATATTCTTATGTTGGTTGATGCCACATGGAGCTTCTCTACATTTCTCTAAATTTAATTTAATTTTCTTATTTTAATTCACCTTCCTCTTTTCTTAATTAAATTTAATTGGTTTAGGATTAATATTTATCCTTACAATATGTTTGTCTTCTCCTTTCATCTAATTAAACCACCTCATATACCTAGCATTTTCCAACAAGGGGAGGGTAGAATTTTTAAGGTACTCTATTTATTTTTTTCCTATGATCCTCCTTATTCCAAGTTTTATTTTTGATTTAAATTCCTTGGTTTCTAATCATCATTTTCCCTTGGTGTAACTTTACCTAGCTTTCATTCCTTACTTATATTTATTTTTTATTATTATTTTTTTAATGATTCCAAGGGTGCCAAGTTTGGTTATGCCCTTCAAGAACTTCCCTAGAAGTTCCAAGGGTGCCACATCTAACAGTTTAATTGTGATGCCAAGGGTGCCAAGTT
>APFE031749043.1:29928-76723 GCA_000404065.3 Pinus taeda
GGTGTTTCAACCCTTCCAACCCAAGTCACGGCGGGAGTGCTAGTGGGTGAGATCAGGGACTCTGTCCCACCCCTCCCACGTAGTTCCATCCACCTGTACAACCCCATCACCCATATGTGAGTCATTCGTTCAAGCAACAAATATGTGCCTGCAACCATTAACATATTATCAGCATATAGTTAAACATATATGGCAGATTTCAAGATCAATTTAGACTTTAAAAGATAAGACAATATGAATTTTCATCAAACCAGGTGTCATTGACATGTCATATGCGAGCGCCTCTGATTGTTTCCTGCCATACTCAAAAATCATTAGCAACAAGGTTTCTCACTGTTAGTCATTATCATAATAGCATCATTAACGATTCCTGGTCATTCACATCATTGTCCATTATAAGCCTGAACTAACGGAAGTAGGTACCAGAGGGTACACATCCCTCATGGCTATCATCATTTATCATAAATGGAAACATACATATTCATTAAGCCATCAACATCGTAACATCATAGAAATATACCTATCTATCAAATTTATCATCATTATACTTTTAGTAGAGAGCATACATATTCTTTACTACCCTCATCATAAATTCAGATACTAAACTTAACTATTTAAATGATGCAATCATCGGAATACTGATAGATAAGATACAGAACCATTCATGCTATCATAATATCAATGGAAAGCAAAACATCATAACCATGAATATCTCAATCGTTGATAATAGTGTCATAAGTCCGGATCCTCAACCTGAGGTCCTCAAAGAATAAAGTGTGGGCCTTATGGCTAAATAAATGTTTGTGTCAAATCACTGTCAGTCAAATAGAGCTGGCACTACACAACCGAAGAAGAAAACAGACTAGAACTCGGTCTGATGCGACCCAATGCCAACAACTCCTAGATGGCTCTCTCGATCTCATCCTTATAGGCCTTGGGATGGCTATAGGGTGTGGTGATGTCTGCTCGCACACCAGGCTCCAACTCTAAAGTGTGCTCAAATCCTCAGTTAGGTGGATGCCCCAGTGGTATATCTCCAAAAACTACCGAATATCTATCCAGTACTGTGTATATGTCCGGATGTGGTGGTGTGGTCTTTCCCCTAGACTCTGAAATCCTTAGCTCTACTGCCCATGCTATGTCTCCATGCCTCAAATCGGCCTCCATTCAGTGAGCCGAAACTGTCTAAGGAGGGTAAGAATGCATGCCCCTAAGAACCACTAGCCGGCCCAATAAACTCCATCACCAATTGTTTCCAATCGGTAGTAACTCGACCAATGGAATACAACCATTGGACACCCAGCACCACGTTGGTGTCTGGTACATCCACCACGAAAAAGTGGTTTTTCATTGAATAGTTTCCCATAGTCATTGTCAGAGCGGGAACATATCGAGTGCATTACATAGTCTTGTCCCCTAGTATTAGGACTAAAAACCCCTCAAACTTTATGGTGGTGATGCCCCTCCTCTGGACCATCTGAGCATGATTCAATAAAATTGTGGGTGTCCCCACTATCTACCAACACTGAGACATGTTGCCCCTACACTGTACCTCTGATCCTCAAAGTCAAGAACTTGGGAATCTCGCACAAAGAAGCTAGGACTCCCCTTGCTGATGCGAAGGATGCTCCTCCCTGAGATGGTGGTGGTGGTCCTTTCCCCACTGGCTCCTCGTTGTCTCCGCCACCAAACTCCAACTCATCATCATCCTCCTGATCACTATCTGAGAAGACCTCGATGTAGTGGGCCTTGCCTGTTGTGCATCGATGACCAAACACGTAAAGCATAGCTTCTTCCTCCTGAGGTCTCTCCTGGTCTCGTCATCCAACTGACCACGCCCTTGGGCTGCTCTCTGCATTGTGGGTGCTCAACTGTCACTTCCCTTCTAAGGGTAGGGAGTGTGTCCAGGAAATGGAGCTCGAGCCTTGGGCATGGCCCCCTACAAATCTCGAGTGCAAGATACTGCCTCCAGAAGAGTAGATGGTTTGTGAGACTTCACCAGTCCTTGCAATGGCTTTGTCAATCCCTCCACAAATGTGTATACTCTCATCGCATTTGACAAATCAGGCATCATGACTAAGACCCTCAAAAACTTCAAGATATAATGCTTCGAATGCCCGGTCTGTCGAAGTTGGGTCAACTCTCTGAAGTGAGCCTCTAGATCCTTCCGATCAAAGCACTCCACTACTCTCCGTGTGAAATCCTCATAGGAGGTCATGCTAGTGTGCCCCAGAGTGGACAAACCATGAAACCACCAACCGTGTGCCTCCCCCTCCAAGTGCAATGTGACCATCTTGATGGCTTCTACCTTTGTCATTCGATTCAACTAGAATTATGTATCCAGCTTCTCCACCCAAGCACATGTTGTGCACTTGGAAGTGCTACCATATGTAGGGAAATACATTTTTCCAATAGAATGATGTAGCTCATAGTTTTGTGTACCATAGTTGTAATATACCTAGGGGGGATATTATGGGGTAAACTTGGAAGTGCTACCATATGTAGGGAAATACATTTTTCCAATAGAACGATGTAGCTCATAGTTTTGTGTACCATAGTTGTAATATACCTAGGGGGGATATTATGGGGTAAGGGGTACAAAGGGAGGTACCCAAAGGAGTAAGGTAATAACGTGATGGGCCATAGTTAATAAATAAAGTGGTTAGCCCGCACCATGTAAGGGACCACTAGTAGTTAGGAATAATGTGATAAGCCCATTGTATTATATATATGGTATTGAGAGACCCATGGTAATGACCGTGGGTATTATATGTATGAAGCCTATATAGATGCTAGAGACTCCCCATTGAGAAATGTGAAAGATTATTGTATGGACAAACATATGGCTTGTGGAGTGTTCTCCTTCCTTAAGGAGTGATTGTATGGTGTTACCCTACCTTAAGGGTTTTGATTAATAAAGATCTGAAGTCTATCTATTTCTCTCTTGTTATTTCTCGGCATATTTCTATTTTTATATATTTGTAGGTCAGATCTATTTTTGTATTTATTAACTATGGCCCATCACATTATTACCTTACTCCCTTGGGTACCTCCCTTTGCACCCCATACCCCATAATATCCCCCCTAGGTATACTACAATAGCCTTTCCCCTTCTCGTTCTGCTTGAGCTTGCAAAAGTCTCTGAAGGTCAGAGCCTCTCTGAAGTCTGCCCTCATGGACTGCCACTCCCGGAAATGCTCCCCCATCAACGATGGATCCTCACCTCCACCAGTCTCTCCCTATGCCAAAGTTATAAAAGAGGGTAAAGTAGCTCGAGTTGGCTCACTCGAGGATGGCTATGCGCAATGGGAGAAAGATGATCAAACAGTTGAGAGGCCCCGAAAGCCTCTCCAACTATGAACTCCCGGTGAGTGCTTCACTCTCGGTTTTGCATTTTGATCTCGTCCAGCATCTCCTTCTACCCCTTTACCAAATCACTCAAAGCCTTCAAGAGGCTATCGAATGCCATCTCTTCCCTGCTCTTGGGCTCACCCATATCTTCTGTTATTGCATTCTTCCCACGATCCTCCGTGTCTGGAGTAATCTCCAACTCCCTTTCCCTGCTCTGGTACCTCTGCCTTTTGTAAGTAATATTATGCTAGTCTTCTTCGCTCATAGAAAAGTTTCCCCACGACTGCGCCAGAATCTAAGATCGAATACCACTGTAATGTTCCAAACTTATACAAACAGTGATATACAAAAGCAAATCGATTTATGCACAGAAAAATTAAACGATCGGCAAATACTCAATACACAACAAAAATGCAAACCAGCTGAGCCATTTTATTTATGAATGGAGCAAGTACAATAGTGTGGGAAATCACTTGGGCTTGCCTCAAGGGAAAGCTAGACAGAAACCAGGTGTCAACAATAATCCCAAATACTAGAAAGCAATTGCTCATCTAAAGCTCTGTGTTGTCTCCTAGTAACTACAACTACTAGCTAGAAAGGAGTTGCAAGTAACCCCGCCTCCGGTGCTTGGAAAATGATGAAACTTCAGCCTCAAGCTCCTTGGCCAAAACCCACAAAAACCCAGAAAGGGTTTGACCTAAACCCAACCTCCTAAATTCGACCTCCTCTATGGCCTATGCCCTCCAAACAGTGCCAGAAATACAGCCTGCAAGAAATGGCCACAAAGGCTTCCTCCAAGCTCTGGACAGGGAGAAAACTTCACCCTGGATAACTCCTCCAACCTCCATGGCAAAGCTCAGCCTCAAGGGTTGATACTCTACCCACCAAACGAACTCCCAAACACTGCCTTTGCGCTAGCCTAGGTAGTGCGAAAGTTACACTGTCAAACCAAAAGCTTAATCAGCTCCCAAACTCCCCCAAGGGCTGACAATCCTCCTTAGCCTCTCCCTCGGAAAATCTCACATCAAAACTCCATTGCTCAGCTCCACAAACAACACGGCCTCCTCTCTCACTGCGTCTTCTAGAAATACGCACCAACTAGAAGGAAATACTACTGCTGGAGATCACAATGTGATTATCCTCCTAAAGAAACGAAGGAAACCTTCCTAGGGTGGCACTCGAAGTCCCCCAAAGAAAGGGTGAGCTCTTCGCCTGAAGAACTCGTGCTAAACAACAAATGGCTCGGCTAAGCAGCGCGAGCAACCAAGAGAAATCGATATATACTCATGAATGAGTAAGAAGAGGAGAGCTACCCTCCTTATATAGTTTTCGTGGGGCATTTTTCCCTCCATTTCGTCCTCCATCATGGGCCCCACTTAACCAACACCGTGCAAAAGTTATCCCCCCTCCATGCACATCGAACTAGGGAGTGCGTAATTCCCTAGTAAGGGTGGTCCCCCATGTGTAACTTAACTACAAAACAAAACATCTTCTCCTAGTCTAATCTCCTAATAGCATTGAATGGGGTCCACTAACTCCAAAATTGGCCCCATAATACAAAATTAAATCTTGCCCCAAAATGATTTAGGAAGGGACATGACACATGACACCAATAAACTTTAAAGTGACATTGATACCACTGTTATAAATCTAACCCAGAAACCTGCTATAATAATGGAAGGAAACTCAATAGAAATCTGGAAATCTGAATAGCTATAAAATCTCGAAAATACTAGAGCACAAACAATGGCAACATTTATGGTTACAGCAGTAAATCATCTTTAATAGCAGCAAGTTTATCACTAAAAATAGAAGATATACCACTAGTCATGAGTGACTTGCCAACAGATTTTTGAGTACAATCAACAAAGAGTTCGGAAATCAGTACATAGAACAAAAAATTTCCTTTTAAGGTATGGTCCAACTCAAGCCCAAATTCGCATAAGCAAAACAGATGTTGCTCTTGGCCCCTCCTGACCAATGCCTGCAAAACCAAAAACTTTAAACACCTAGTTCTCATCGCACAGGCCTGCATATAGGGAAAGGTATACAAGAAACTACCAGTACAAAATCTGTAGTCATCTCTAAACAGGGCATGACCACATACTCTATCAACAAAGCTTATCTACAAAATATATAAAATATTAACCACTAAGGGTAGTTGGGGTAGGAGACCCCAGTTAGTTGACCATTCACTTTAATAAAGCTCTCCTATTTTAAGATTGCCATCTGGTGTCGAAACCCGCCTTAATCTATGCCCAACCTCTATATCACAAAAGTGATGTTCAAATTTAATTTCTTCATTGTTGAGCATGATAATGGCATCCTTTCAAAATCTGGAAACAATGCATACTATAACGTACCATAACATATCTTCTTCAAAAGCTGGAAACAATACATACTATAAGGTACCCATAACACATCTTCTATATCTAGTGTTCTGATACAGTACGTCCAACAAGCTTTTTCCAACCTATCTACCACAAAACTGGATGTTCAAACTTAATTTCTTCGCTGTTGAGCATAACAATGGCATTCGTTCAAAAGCTGGAAGCGATACATAAGGTATCATAACATATTTTCTCTATCAAGCATTTTTATAAACAATGTCCAACAATTAGTTAAGCGGGCCAAGCCACTCAAGTTTTTTGGTTTTTTTTTTTTTTGAAGATTTACAATTTCAATACATTTTTTTTTGCCCTTTCTTTGTTCCTGTGCAGAAAATTGTAATTCTACCTCTTGGTCTCCACTTCGCTTCTAAGTTTTGTGGCATCAATCTATTTATCTCAACAGGCACTGATTCTACAAATCCTCTCATCAATCTTGATAAATAGTTTTTGAGGTAGATGCATTTCTTTCTTTATAACCATTCTTTAATTTCCTTCTTGGGAATCAACTTGCTTGATGTTATGACCCAATTGTATTCTTACCCATCTCAAGTTTCAAGTTCAAAGGCGCAAAATCCAAATGCAGTCTACAAGTAAGAACCTGTCAGAGTGATTGCATAAGTTTGTGCATGGTGGCCATAGATCACATATGAAATACAAGCAATAACCAACAAGGAGTTTGTATTGAGTTACAATACATTCTCACCGGCAGTTAAGTCTCATTCAAATGAACATTGTAAAGAGTTGTTAAACCGTTCCTTTTTGAATAGTTTTTGAGATAAATGTTTTTCGTTCTTTCTAACCATTCTTTAATTTCCTTCTTGGAAATCAACTTGCTTTACATTATGACCCACATATATTCTTACCCATCTCAAGTTTGAAGTTCAAAGGCACCAAACCTAAATGCAATCTACAGGTATTAACCTGTCCGAGTAATTGCATAAGCGTGTGCATGGTGGCCATAGATCACATATGAAATACAAGCAATAACCAACAAGGAGTTTGTAATGAGTTATAATACATTCTCACCTGGAGTGAAGTCTCACTCAAATGAACCGTATATCTATATATAGTCTCTTAGTGATACAATCTCTTCTTTCTCATTCAATGATGTCATTGTTTCAAAAACCCATGTCAATAGTGAAAGAAGCAAAATAGAGCATTTGCCTCGTAGTTGGGTGCAATTGCAATTTACATTCTTTTAGAGGCCAAAGATCTTAGTGTTACAACTCTAGGGCTACTTTCGTGAATTAAGGCCCTTGCCTCTTGGATACAAATGTTCGACTTCTAAAATTCAGAAATCATGCTCCCTTAATACACTTACCATTGATCTGCCATTGATCTATCGATATGGGTTTGTTAAATAAGGCAGTTATCTGACCAATTAATCTGCCGAACAACATTCTTTGAAACCTCAATCTCTACGATTAACTTCAAGTTGGTACTCTCTTTTTGTATGTCAAAATCTGTTTGTGTATGTGGATCACATAGCTGGCAAAGTACAAATTAGTTTTCGAATATTGACTTGCACTATTTTCATTATGAATCAATATGTCTCTAGTGGAATCATATCCACCAAAAATGTTTCCTATTATGGTCTTTGCCAAGTCAATTGATTTAGAGAATGACCCCAGGTCATTTAGGACTACTATGAGCAAAAGCTTGAGCGAGTGAACTGCGATGATAAATTCATAAATGGCTAGTACTGACCTCCAAAGCCAAGGTGAGAATGTCGGTGCTTGATAAGAATGGAGCTACATTTGAGCCCTTGGCTTATGAGCTCAAAATTGAACTCAAATCATAAAGAGATTCTATTTAATGTCAATAGCATTCTTACAGATCCCCCCACACCTTGATGGCTATTAGTACTCTGCTTCTAGCAGCTAATGAGGCTAAGGCAAACAATGTTGTCGATAACTGGCATTCTGCTTGCTGGCTACTAGAAGGCCGTGGATGAACACTACCTATGGCATTGCTGCTAGCAACTAGCCCTCATCTAGTCAATTACGTACTTACCTCTAGTGATTCTAAAAATTGAGGTGCAACCAATGCCCTTATTTGCCATTAACTCGTCATTTACTCCTATTTTAGTTGATCCACATGGTACTTAATGGCTTTGCGCAAGAATAACAATTATTTCTTGACTCAATAGTTCTTCAAAGTATCAAGATTCACGTTAGCACATCCAAAAAGTCGTTGTGACATGTCGCTGTCTTTGCCGTTGAACCTTGGTGTGTGGTCTGGCATGCCACATTCTTCACCGCTGAACCACAACCCCATTAGCCTTTTCATAGATAATGGCTAAATGCTTTAATGTAATTACAATCTGATGGACTTAGAACCTTTAGACCTTCACGGATTATCAAGGGATTACTGGCCAGCCTGTTTTTATGTGGTTGACATGATTTATTAACTTGACTGGAGATGCTAAGTGAAATTTTCATGATGCATTTTTTAATATGAACCCCATGAAGGGTATCCTATTTATTGTTGTGAGTGTTTTATAGAAATCACATTTTCTGATATCTCCAAACTTCAAAGTGATTAACTGATTGTCTTGTCTTAACTTAAACAGGGTGCACAATTTGATTGATAACAGCTATAATATATGTGTGAAAGTAGCTCATCTGCAAAATAGGTACTATTGAAGGATGAGCATAAAGTAACAGGAATTGCCACAAAATCTGAGTAGGGCATTGAACCTCTCCACTCATGTTTGAATTCCAACTCAGATGACAGTTAAAATGAATGATTTCATAACTTAAGCCTTCAGACCTGGCAATAATAATCATAAAGCATATATGTATCAAACCCAATTGGGCTATCAAGTATTGTTGATTGATAAAGACACCAAATCTCTGTAAACTTCAAAGAGCTGTTGAAATAGTTCCCTATTAAGCAGATGTGAAATCACTACACATCAGAACTTGAAGTCCCTAGATTTATTAATGAAGTCTTCTTGTACGACTAATAAATTTATCTGAGCTCAGATATAGCTAGATTCCATGACGTCAGAATTAAGAGGGCATAGATCCAAACTCTGAGGCATTTGACATGTAAGGGAATTGCTTCATCTAGGTCATTATCCATATCTAACACAAACAAAGATTGATTTCAAAGTGGTGTTTTCCAAGAATGTATATGAATAATGAAAAATGCACCTGTTTAAAGCTACTATGGCTTTGTTTAATTTAACATTCCATGTAAACTGATAAAATAAACTAACAGTTGTTTATTCAAAGAAACTCAGTTAACGAGATTAATATGTTTCCAGAGGCACAAATATGACAATTATCGATAGTACATGACACAAACTTAACCTGAAAATGTGTACTGAAAAGGTACAAGTTATTCCAAACAATACTGGCTGCTTACCTCAGAACCAAGAATTAAGCTTCAAGATAGATCAGAGTAAAACAAGAATGCCAAGCATTCATAATATAGAATTCAAATTGCCATGTTTCTGCGCATAATGGAAAGGACTTGTCACTTTATTACCAATAACAGCACATACAATTTTCCATTGAAGTTAGTAGGAGCCATATTGTACCAGTCCTAAACCAAATAAGGTAACATCCTCTCTACAAACCTTGAGATAATGGTGTAGAATAGGCCCACTGTTAAGAAAAGTCAAAGACTGAAAACCTATCAACAGATCAACCGACTCATTTAGCACATGTCTAACACACAATATCAAGGAGACGCCATCTCTTGTCTATAGCGCACAATATCAAGGGGACAACATCTCTTATATATAAACTTAAAGTACCAATATCAGTGATCTCTTCGGCATCATTTATAATATCAACTTCAGACCATTCTCACTTATCTACTGTGTAGAAGGTACCCATCAAGGCTTCGGTTGAGAGGTCACTAAATGATTGATCCTTCTCCAACCTCTCCCATAGAGGCCCTACTTTTTGTAACTTCTGATCTTTGCAAGCACAATTCATCAACGTCCTACCTGCCAGAATATAAGGACTGTGACCTCTTTCCAGCATCTTTTTGAGTAGCACCTTTGCCTCTTCTAGCATACCTTGCTTACAAAGGCCATTCAATAGTGTGTTGTATGTTATCGTGCTAGAATCATAACCTTTGCTCAAAATTTCTCTAAAGAGTTCATTGGCTTCAAATACCAAACCTGAATCACACATATAGTTTATCAGTGAAGCATATGCTACCATGTGAGGTTTCTCTCCCTTCTCGGACATCTGCCAAAGAAGACTCTTTGCCTCATGCAGGCTGCCTTGCAAGCAAAGCCTATAAATGAAAGTGTTATACATAACATCCACATCAGGACCTTGCGTTTTTGCAAGAATTTCCCGAAAGAGATTCTTAGTTTCAGGAAGAATACCGTTTATAAATTGTCTATTAACAAGCGCAATGAATGCAGTTGCATTCAAACTGATGACTCCCCTATCTACCATCTGCTTCAGCAACTCCATTGCTTCTTCCCAAAACCCTTCCTTACAAAGGCAATTCATTACCACGGAGTAGGCCACAACATCAGGACAGCAGCCCTTGCTTAGCATAAAACAAATAAAAGCCCTAGATTCCTGCAATTTACCCTCCTTGCACGACCATACTAACAATGTCGCATATGTAATTACACTAGCTTTATAACCCTTCTCCAACATTTGCTGCAAAACCTTCCTGACCTCTTCTGAATAACCCTTCCTGCAGAGCTTCTCGGTCAACATATTACATGTAATAGCATTCCAAACATGGCCTTTTGACAAAAAATCAAGCAATAATTCCACAACTACGTGACACTTACCTTCATCACAGAGAAAACCAACAAGAGTATGGCAGATAACTTCATCTGGAGCATAACCCTTCTCCAGCATGCTGTGCAAGAGCTTTGCAGCCTGCTCTGTTCTACAGTTCTCACATAGACACACAAGCAAATTATTGAGGGTGATCATATCAACCATGTGACCCTTATCCAACATTCCCTTCAATATCCTCATTGCATCGTCAAACTTGTTTTTAATGCCAAGGCAGTGCACAAAACTGTTAAAATTAACGATATTGGGATTGTAGCCATTGTCCAATAAACACTGTATAACGGCTGTGGCCTTTTCAGGCCTGCCTTCATTGCACAGACAACCGACAATTGTACTGTATATAATAGAATTAGGTCGGTGGCCCTTAGCCAGAATTGTTTGAAAAAGCTTCACTGCCTCCTCCATATTGCCCTTTCTGCTGAAACAATTTATTAGGGATTTTAAGGTGATGGGTTCAATGGAGTGACCTTTGTCCAGCACTAGCATCAAAAAATGTGTAGCTTCTTCAGACTTGCCCTCGTTGCAGAGGTAATGTACCAGTGTATCAATGGCGATTGCATCTGGGTTGAGTCCCTTGTTCAACATTGTTTGAAGGAGATTCGCTGCTTCTGCAACTTTGCCATCATGACAGAGGTCATCGATCACACTGTGATAGAAGAAAACGTTGGGGGAATAGCTTTCTTCTAGCATTAGATTGAAAATCCTAGTCGCCTGCGATAGGGTGTCCTCGTTTGGAGCCATGGATGAATAGCGAATTCAAATTCTTCGGGTGTCGGCCATTCTCAATTCAAATTTAAAACGTGTAATGTCGATAAGTATTTGAATTTTAACAATTTGAGATACATAATGTTTAAAAAAGATTTTTCCGACAAAGCTTTTAGAAAATCTACCCTCGAACGCAAGCCAAAAAAGGATTCCCATGGTTTTGCTAATTGCCCGTAACCTTTTTTCATACAGAGAACGATTGACAAGATTGCACTTATTCTAAGAAAGAATAAGGTGCATATTTCTTTTAGCCTTTTCAACATTATCGGCAGCTCCCTTAAGTCAGTTAAAGATTTTGTTGATCCCAAAAATATGAAAGGTGTTTACTTAGTCTCTTACTCATGTGGAACACTTTATATTAGAGAAACGGGTCGTTCCATCAAGCAAAGGATTTAAAAGCATGCGGCAGATATTAGGCATAATAGATCTCGTTTAAAAGCATGCGTCTAATACTAAACACCACATATGTATTAAAGACTAGTGTTTTAGCGAAAATTGTCTAATACTAAACACCACATATGTATTGAAGACTCTCGTGTTTTAGCCAAAATTGATCACTTCCATCATAGGAAGTTTAAGGAGGCTTTAGAAATTGAGAAGCATGGTAACAATCTGAATAGGGATGAAAGCAGGAAAATTATGAGCAACTAATCTCCATTCCTAGTTGTTTGCATATGAGCAACTAATCTCCATTTCTAGTTGTTTGCAACTGGATCCCCACTCTCCAATCCTAGTTTTTTTTTTTTTTTGAAATTGCATATTTATATAGTTTCCCTTTTTATGTAATTTATTATTTATTCATTTATTTTTATTATTTTTTTAATGATGTATGGATCCTGCTTTCTAATTCCCTTTAATTTCTCCTTAAATTTAGCAGTTTGGAGCATTTTATTTTACTTTGACTCCAAAAAAAAGAAAAGTAATAATATTTTGACTTTTTGACTTACTAACGGATCATTTTGTTTTCCCTTGTTTTCTCTGAAGCATCTATACCTATATATACATTGTTAATAGATCAAATACTCCACCTTTGCCCTGATGATGAACCATAGTAGAGGGTTCGAAACGTTGACTCCAAGAAATTATTCGATGTGATTTCTCTGAAAAAATCTTTTTTTTTTTTTTTTTTAATTTGAAGTTTATTTGGATTTTAAATGGATTTGTTGATGTTAACATAAGAGTGTACATCCAAATTTATTCAAAAAAATTAAATAATTTAAAAGTATCATTTTAATAATAAAAAAAATAGGTTTTGTTTTTAAGATTTGTATAGTTATTTATATTGTAATATGAATTTTTGGAAAATAATTGTAATTATGAATTTTATATATATATATATAGTCTCAAGGGTTAGTTTAAGTGGTTTAGAAATGTATTTGAAGTTTTTTAATATTGTTGTCAGTTGTTGTTGATCACTTAGTCTAATTGTTAGTTAGACTAAGTGATACAAGAATCAGCCTTTTTTTTAATGGGAATAAAATCAAAGGATGGGAGGAAGGAATAGAATTGACAACTAAAATTAGAACATAGAATTAATGTTATTTTTCTATTTGTTTATTTTTTTTATTTTTTATTTCAGAGCAGGAGAACTAACTTAGATTAGAGCAATAAAACCAAGAGTTAAAAGGAAATGATTAACAATTGAAAATAAAGTGAAAGTTAACTAGGTTCGAACAAAGAGGGCAAACATAAAGGCAACAAACCAACCAAAGGAATTATTCAGATTGGTAATGGATAACAAGCTTCTAACATTGGCTTACCATGTAACTATCTTCCCTATTGAAACTATTAGGGTGTTTTTCGATTTTGTGGGTTTTCGAGATGATATGAGGATTATGATAAGGAGTATATGTTGAGATCTTAGCTAAATCGAAATAAATAAGATGTTGAGTTTTTAATGAGCGCTCGATAATGCTGACTTAGATATGTGATTATGAGTGGTATTTGCTATGTGCTCTTTAAGGTGGGCCCAGAAGGATCGACTAGTTTGACCAATGTAGGATTTACCACATGAACATGGAACCTAGTAAACACCAGAAGATTGAAAGGGGTCAGTTTGATCTTTAGTTAGCTTGAATAAGTGTTTAAGGGTTTTGTAGGGTTTAAAGATGGCTTTTAATGGCTCTAAAAATAAGGGTCTTAAGGACATCAAATTTATGGGAAGGGTGATGATGAGAAAGGGTGTGATGATATAGATCATTGTGGGTCTTCTTCTTATAAACCTGGTGGGTTAGGGAACCATTGTGAAGACGGGTTATGATGACATTGAGAAAGGTAAGGGATTTATACATTTCAACTTCCATGGTGAATTGAATATGAGAAGAAATTCTATTAAGATGGGCATGGAATTCATGTTGTGGATCATAGGCCACGATGGCAGATGATGAAGTTGCCATCTACAAAGCAAAACGAACATGATTGGGGATAATGATGATCCCATGGTAGTTCCTTTAGTTTGTTCATAAATAGTTCCTTTGAAAGAAAGGAAAGTGGAAGAGAGGCATAATTTTTTAAGGTTTAGGGTTTCATAATCTATAAGCTTAGATAAAATAGAGATGGTTTCAAGAAGAGGGATCTTAATGAACAGAGGCAGTACATCAAAACTAACATTTATGTCATTCTCATCCATATGAATCTTCTTTGTTTTGAGAATGAAATAAGATGAATCTTTAATGAAAGATGGGGTAGATCCAACAAAAGATTAGACATTTTTTGCTAGGAAGCAGCCAAGAGCATGGGTAGTGGTCCCTATAACCCTAACAATGGTTTTAAGGGGAACAACAAATTTGTGAATCTTAGATTGGCCATAAATTTTGGGGGTTTAGGGAGCATGGGGAATGAGATGTTGAATGGAGGGGTCAAGGGAGGATGGTTTTATAGTTATAATGACAAGATTAGTGATTGAATTAAGGGGGGTTTTCGAAAGAATTTTATAAGAAGAGGAAGAAAGCAGATCTAACATTTTGGGCTCATAATCTATAGTACTCATAGTGACAAAAGCATTACCTTTGTCAGCTTTAATGATGATGATGTTGGGGTTGTCATTGAGGCACTTTATGGCTTGGAATTCATCCATGGGCAAATTAGTCTTGGGGAGTTTATTTTGGTGAAGGATCGATATCTTCACACCCTTTCTCATCATCACCCTTCCCAAAAATCGAGTGTCCTCAAGATCCTTATTTCTAGAGCCCTTAGAATTTCAGATCATTGGTTCCTTAATAAAGAAAAAGCCCACCTAATGCAATGCTTCAAAGCCATTGGATACACCACCTCTCAAAAAAATAAAGCTTTTCACAATGCCAAATATCCTAAACCTAAAGACTTGGAACCATCTCCCCCTAATGTCGTTGTTATTTTACCTTATATTAAAGGGACTACATATCAGATTGCTAAGATTTTATCTAAGAAAATATAAAAGCCATTTTTAAGCCCTACAAAACCCTTAAACACTTATTTCAGTTAGCCAAAGATAAATTTGACCCCTTTCAATCTTCTAGTGTTTACCATGTTCCTTGTTCCTGTGGTGAATCCTACATCGCTCAAACTGGTCAATACTTTCGGGCTCGCCTCAAAGAGCACATGACAGATATCACCCATAATCACATCTCTAAGATAGTCATTGTTGAGAACTCATTCAAAACTCAACATATTATCTATTTCGGTCAAACTAAGATCTTAGCATCTACTCCTTATCATAATCCTTAAATCATTCGGGGAGCTTTTGAAATAAAAAAGAAACCTAAAAATTTCAATTGGTAATATGGTTATAAGCTAATCGAGTCTTGGAAGCCTATTATCCATCACCTATCCCAATAATTCCTCTCATTGGTTTTGACGCCTTTTTATTTGCCCCTTTCATTCGAACCTAGTTAACTTTCCCTTTATTTTCAATTTTTAATCATTTCCTTTTAATTATGCTTTTATTGCTCTAAACATAGTTTTCCCTCTCCCCTCCCCATGAATAACAATAATAATAATAAGTTCTAATTAAAATTTACATTAAGTTTTGGGCTCAAATTCTAGGGTTTCTTCTACATAGCCATCTATATTTGGCTCTACGAAAATGGGGCTCTGCCCCCTCCTTTAGCCAAATTATTTCAAGAGATCATAATGAGTCTGGATCTACTGGTATTCCATGTCAATCTCCCCATATTTGACATCATTTTCATAGATTAGTTAGATGAAGTGTGGTTTCTGGTTTCACAACAAAACCTCTATTGTGTGCCTCGTGGTAAGCTAGAAATCCAGGGCATCGTCTGCTTAAAGTAGTGCAAGATCCAAAACACAAGGTTAAATATAGTAAGATACACGAGGTTAAATATAGTAAGATCGTAGAATATATCCAATATATGCAGGATCACACTCTGATTTGCAAATTTATTGGATTATAGCCCTGTGAAAAGGCTTTGATTGGGTCGATCTTAAATAAATGGATCCTCTAAGGTCAAATAGAACTAGAGTTAAGGTCCAAGGGTATTTTTACAGTTAATTTCTCCAACTTAGAAGACAAATCGAGGGTTTTTGGAGGAGGGTCATATGTTTTCAACAATGTAGGGCACTTCATGTGATTTTGGATGGAGCAGAGTAATCTGAAGGAGGAGGATTTCCTTGTGGCCTTGGTGTGGGTATGTCTCTTTTCTCTCCCCAAGGAGTATTGGGAGGAGGAAACCCTTGACTGCATCACAAACTTTTTCAAAGTATCAGAGGCTACCAAGAGAAGGAGGTACACTTCATATGCACAGATCTATGTTTACATGAATATCTACCAACCTCTTCCAGCCTCCATAGATATTTATTATCAGGATATTGTTTGGAAGCAGTCTCTAGATTATGAACAAGTCCCCTTTAGATGCAGACATTGTCATAAATATGATAAGCTTACTAGGGCTTGTCCAATGAATACCAAGGAATCGTTTGAATAAAACCCTTCTCAAAAGGAGCTAGTTGATTTAGGGGAAATCCCCCAAATAAGTAGAAAAATGAGTCTCCAGGGTACCTCAAATCTTGACCAGATCCCCGGATTTGAAAATATGTTTGTCTCTCTCCTCTCCAAAGGAGTCTCTAGAGCACGTCAACATTTAATGAAGCACACAATCAGTAGAAGGTAAATCCTAGAATCCTACAGAGGTCATGCAAAAGTCTCTTAAAGAGCATTAGTAAAACCCATTACCACAAGAGATGATTAGCTCCCCTACATAAGAAGCTAAAGAAAAATCCCTACTAGAAGATATGGATCTGGGTGACTTATACCTAATTTCCCTTGCAGAAGAATGGCATGGAAAAGATGCAAAGTAAATGTCAGCTCATGACATTAGGATTTTGTATAAGGCCTGTCTTTGAAGCAAGCAATTGGGCTCAAGTTCCTCATCGTCCAGTCTTGGGGTTTAGATGATGGATTTCAAGGTGGGCTCTAGGCAAGACAAATAAGCCAAACAACGAGGTCGTAAGAGAAATAAGGCACAAATCTAAGAAGATGGTGAATAGTTAGTCAACTCTGGGAAAGTTATACAAATGTCAAAGGAATTTCCCCCTTGAAATCTTGAACCATCAAGGAGTTTTCTATGTTGTTATGATTATCGTAGTAGTTTTTCATTATCTTTTATTGGTAGGCAGCTTGTTAGTCTCAAGTTTCTCTTGGATTTTAATCCTCTTTTGGAAATCCATACTATATGTAACTTTTTTTTTTATTTAATAAAAATATCATTTTAGCCCACAGAAAAATTAACATCTATGTTCTAATTTTGATTGTGAATTTAAAATTTTCAATTCTTTGTTTAAATATTTTTAAATTCACTGTTATTCTCCCTTACCATTTTTTAGATTAATTTAAGAGTTTAATTAATTAATTATATTAATATATATATATATATATATATATATTTATATATAATATATATATAATTATATATAGTTATATATACCTAATATATATATTATATATATATATTATATGTGTATATATATAGTTTGATATTAAATTAAATATAAGTTGATTTTTAATATTTTAAATCTCTTAAAATTTAATTTTAGGACTTATAACCCCTCTCCTCTCTCTCTCTCTCTATTTATATATATATATATAAGTTTAATATTTAAATTAAATTATAAGTTTAATTTTTAATATTTTAAATCTCTTAAAATTTTAATTTTAGGACCTTATACCTCTCTCTCTTCCTCTCTCGTCGGATCTCTCTTTCTCCCTCTCTCTCTCTTTTCCTTATATATATAAAGTACGTATATATTATAGAGTTTAGTCTACACAAGTTACAAGTTCAAATTCTCCTGGGCGAGGTGTTGAGGATGGGAGCCACCTTTGGGGTAATTAAACTATCCCAAGGGTGTCCAAGCTCAACCAAGCTTTGCACAATCATAGTTATAGCATCCCACAAGTGGGAAAATTTTTCTTCCATCCAACATTGAGGTTGGCCCTAACATAGGTTCAGCGTAATATATATATATATAATTCAATTCTTTTCATATTGGTTAATTTTATCCTCATTCTATTTATCCTCCCTGTGACACCCATTTACATCATCTCAAAATGTGATGTCCACACTTAGTAAGTTTTGCTAAGCAAAATACATTTTTGCTCAATTTTGGTATTTTGGCATTTTTTGACTTAAGAAAGGTGGCTTAGGAGGACCCCACTTAACTTTTTGAGGAAAGAATGCCCCCAAACATTAGAAGAGGAAATAAATCAAAGAGAAAATGGAATGTGGGGTCCACTCCAAAGGTAATTTGTACGCCTTAGGAGAGTTCAAATTTGTGGGAAGAGAGAGTAGAGGGAACTCGACTTGTAGGGCCCACGTGGAGGAAGAAGGGGGCAAAAAGATAAATAGAGGTGGAGGGACTCATTTTGGGACATTTTTCCAATTTGAGAATTGAACCCTTGTAATCTTGAGCTAGTAAGCCAAGTCTTCATCGTGTTGTTCAACACATGAGATTTCCGAGCGAGAATCCCAACTCTTTCTCCAGTGGACTTCTAGTGCCACTCTAGGGGAGTTTAATTTCTTCATTGCAGAACTATTCTAGAAGTGATTATTGGGTGATTCGACCCATTTTCTACGCAAATTGAATGCAAGAGAGATTTCCACACTCCTTGGGCTATAGAGCAGCTTTGTCTAGGATATTTGAGGAGTTTCTCTTGAAGAATTTTTTCGGGAGATTTTGGGAATTTGCAAGCCTAAACTATGGAGAATTCTGGAGGGTGTAATTGTTCTTATTTGGGGCCTACGCAAAGCTAGAGGAACAAATATTTTGTGGGACCCTGGGGAGCTGGAAAAGCTTGCATTTCTTATTGGGACAAATTCCTATTAGTAGGGGCTATTTACTTGACCATTTCTCAGTTGTTGGCAGGAGGTTGCAACTCATTTTCCAACAGTGTATTCCATGTAGGATGTAGAACCGGTGAGCCAAGGAATTCACACTTTTTAGGGCTTGCTGAGTTGATTGAAATTTGGTTGTATACTTTCTAGGTTTTGATGGAGTTGACATGGGGAGCTCATGACTAAAATTTCAAAATTTTTGGAGTTGAATAGAGGACAAAAAGTGCATTTCGCATACAACGGTAGTAGTTAATAGTCTAGGTCAGTGCAGACTTTGTAGAGGACCTTATTTAGCACTTGGGCTTCATTTTTTCCACTTGGCTTTTCCCTTGCTTATTGTAGCAAGCCCAGGTTCCTCTATTCCTACTTGTTGTACTCCATTATGCTTCAATAATAAAATGGCTCAACTCTTAGTGATTATTTTGGTTGTACATGGATGTGTCTGCTTTTATGTTTATTTTATGGTTGCATGTTCATGATCTTTCTTTTCTTATCACTTAATATTTCCACTGGGAATATTATAGTGGTATAAGAGCCTTGATCTTGGACCAGTTGTGGAAGAAGCACTTTTATGACCCCAGAGGACGGGAAAAACATTACTTACCAAAGGCAGAGACACATGAGTAGAGAGAGACAGTTGGAGATTACCTCATATTTGAAGGTTTCTGAGTAGGAGAAGGGAGGAACAAGCATGGGGGACAAAGAGGACACAACCTTCCAAAGCCTCTTGAAGACCTTGAATGATATGGAAAAGGGGAAGAATGAGATGTTAGAGGAGATTAAGCAACATAATTGCAACAGGGACATCCTTAGGGACTTTGTTAGAGGAGGAGAGAGCTCAGGTGAATCCCATTAGTTTGACTATCATTCCCCTCAGACCCACCCTCACATTTACAGTGGAACAACTAGGGCGACTATACCCACGTTCTTGGCCCCAGTTGCTCAGGAGAAGCAAAGTTAGGACAAGATGCCTACGAGGGAGTATTTTCATGAGTGGCAATCCTAAGGGGAAGAGTTTCAAGCTGCTATAAGCTTCAAGGATTATTGCCTACTCAAGCAAGGAAATAAGGGCAAGTGAATAAGAGGCTCATACACGTAGAATTTAGACCTACAATGCACTGTTGGGAGGATGTACCTCCCCAAATTTGATGGCTCTACTAATTGCACTTCTAGGGCATGGGTGGAGAAACTAGACACATATTTTCAACCCAATTAGATGATGGAGGTGGAAGCCATTAAGATGGATACCTTGCATTTAGAAGGGGAGGCCCATGATTGGTGGTTCCATGGATTATCTACTTTAGGGCATGCTAGTGTGACCTCTCATGAGGAATTCACACAGAGGGTCATGGAGCGTTTTAACAAGAGGGATCTTGTGGCTCATTTCAGAGAGTTGACTTAGCTCAAGTAGATAGGCAACCTGGTTTTGAAATTGTATCAAGAAAAGGCTTCATTTGACTAGTGCCTTAGCCAAATGGAGAAATTTCGATTTTCCACATTAGCAGGAAGACTTGGATTGTAGTTAGCTAGAGTGACATGGCCTTCTCTACTAGTTAAGTCAGTAAATTCAAATTTGTAGGCTATAAGTAGAGTTGTACATGAGTTTATTGCTAAGATATAGCAATCTAGTTGAATTAATTCCATTTGAACTCAGTTAACTGAGATCTAGTAATTAGTTGAGTCAGTTGAAGGTCAGTTGAGTAGTTACTACTATTGTTAACTCACTGATCTCTTAGTTAACTAGTCAATCAGCTAAAAATAGACCCATTCATACATGGAATTTGAATTGCCTAGTTGAGTGGATGGAAAAGGCACATTTGTATTTATAATTGTATATTGTTGAGTGTACAGTGCTTTTGCACTGAGTAGGTGGTCAATTCCCCTTGAATTTGTGCAAGGAAATAAGGAATTTCCTTTTTTTAGGAGCTTAATTCCTCCAGGATTGCACAAGGAAATAGGAGGTTGGCTAAGGATTGAATTGTCTAAGTGTTAGCCATAGTAGGTTAGGAAGAATGAGAATAGTATTGCAGTGCAGGGTGTGCTTCAGAGTTGAAGCAAGACATTGTAATTGTTTCTCTTTTCATCTGAATTAATGCAAAGCAGTGGACGGGTTTTTCCCAGTTGGGTTACCCTATAAAATGATTGTGTTCCTCGTGTTTTGATGGTTGCATGCCATTGCATGTGCTTTTATCGTGTGTTTTGTTTTCTACGGAATAGTAGAAGAATTTTTTGTCTCTTGATTTCAAATCGGTTTCATTAGTAGTAGAAAATTTAATGGAAGATACAAGCTACCAGATTGGGAGAGACTTTGGTCTGATTTGGTGCAGGAGAAGATCAAAAGAAACACTAGAGATGGTGTCACATCCATTGTAGATGAGGAAGAATACTTTTCTCTAGTTTTCAAATGAAATAAGGCCAAAGACATGAAGGCCCAAGGTGAGGGAGAATCCATCCAGAACAATGGCTTGAAGAATGACCTTAGAAAAATAAAATGATTTCACTACCATGAATATGGACACTATGCAACCAAGTGTCCACACAAGAAATCTAGTAAGGAGCCTGCAGCAGCAGGAGGAGGAGATGCTCTTGCATCTCAATTCGAGCTAGATTTTACCCTCTTTACTTGCATGGCAAGCACAATAAGAGGGGGTGAATAGTACCTATATTTTAGTGCCTTATTCCATATGTTAGGATGCAAAGAATTCTTTAGTAGCCTAGAAGAGAAGTATCTCAAATTGCATATAGGATTTGCAGATGATGGGAGTTATAGTACCAAAGGAATTGGTATTGTCACCTTTAAGAGGGTTTCAAGCTCCCATCTTCATCTGTAAAATGTTATGTATGTACTTGGGTTGAAGAAAAATTTGGTTTATGTAGTTGTATTGGAGGACAAAGGCTATGATGTTGTTTTCGGTAAGGGGAAAGCATTTTTGAAGCATGTAGCAATCAGGCAAGTGAAACAGATTGGAGTTAGAGTGAAAAATATCTACAAGCTAGAGGTAACTTTCGTCATGCATGCAACTATACTTCCACGAGTGAGGTGGGGCGATGTAGAGCCTTACTCCCAGAGTTACAATTATTTGGGCAAGATCCATATGAGAGCAGTAGCAGTTGTAGTATAATCTTCTCATGGATCATTACCCTTGCTACAAGGGCACACAGTATTCAATAGTAGGAGGATCAATGTTTTAGTTGGAGCAGTCAGATACTAAGGAGCACAAAGAAATGTTGACAGAAGAGCAAGAAGCTCAGTAGCGGAGTTAGCAACAATGCAGATTTCCCGGTAAATAGTGCATAGACTAGTAGTAGGCAGATGCTCAAGAAACAATTGCAACTCAGATACATAGTTGATTCAGTATTTTGGATACTTCTCAGTTGTAGTTGTTACAGTGAAAAAAACAACAATGAGAGGGAGTCTTGTTATAATACATTCCACTAGAGCAGGATTGGAGTTGTGCCAAACCCTTTTCTTGCTAAGAGGGTGTGTTGAAATAGTAGCAAGAAAAGGTTTCATTTTCATTTGACTAATGCCTTAGTAAAATGGAGAAAATTCGATTTTCCACACCAGTTAGTAAATTCGAGTTTGTAGGCTAGAAGTAGAATTGTGCATGAGTTGATTGCTAAGATATAGCAATCTAGTTGATTTATTTTTAGTTGAACTCAACTAACTGAGATATAGTCATTAGTTGAGTCAGTTGAAGGTCATTTGAGTAGTTATGATTGTTTTTAACTCATTGATCTCTTAGTTAACTAGTCAATAAAAATAAATCCAGTCATGCATGGAATTTGAATTTCCTCGTTGAATGGATATAAAAGGCACATTTGTGTTTATAATTTTATATCGTTGAGTGTATAGTGCTTTTGAACTGAGCAGGTGATCAATTCTCCTTGGATTCGCACAAAGGAAATAGGGAATTTCCTTATTATTTAGGAGCTTAATTCCTCCAGGATTGCGCAATGAAATAGGAGGTAGGAAGTTGGTTGAGGCCTAAATTAGCTATGTGTTGGCTAGAGCAGGTCAAGAAGAAGGAGAATAGGATTGCAGTGCAAGGTGGGCTTCAAAGTTAAAGCAATACATTGTAATTATTTCTCTTTTCATTTGAATTAATGCAAACTAGTGAAGGGGTTTTTCCCAGTTGGGTTCCCCTGTAAAATCATTATGTTCCTTGTGTTTTGATGGTTGCATGTCATTGCATGCGTTTTTATCGTGTGTGTTCCTTTCCACATAATAATATAATAAATTTATGTCTCTTGATTTCAATTTGTTTTCATTAGCCTTGGAAGACTACATAGAAATCTTGTTCCAGATCTTCTCTTAGAAAATTTTCGATTTGCATAGGTTTTGGTACAGATTCTCTTCAGTGCAGGAAAAATGCCTTTCAAAAGATTGAGGCTGGAGTATGCATTGGAGGGCACCTCGATTTTTTGTGCTTGGAAAGACATGATGGAAGCTGTCCTCGCTGAAAATGGAGTATGGGAATATACACAAAATGTTATTCCAAAACCAGCAGCATCAAATGCATAAGCACTTTCTCAGTGGAAGATAGACACATCAAGAGCCAAGAGGATTATTTTGGAGGGTGCCAGAGATCATGTGGTTTCGAACTTGCATGGAAAGTATACTCCTTTTGCAATGTGGAAAAATTTCACGGATCTATTCCAGAGCAGCAGTGATGCTAGGAAATTGGCATTGAGAGATAAACTCAGGAGCATCAAACGCAAAAAAAGGAACCATTCCACAATACCTCTCCAGATTCACTTAGGTTCGAGATGACTTGGAGGAGTAGGAGAAAATATGCCATCATCTGAACTTGTGATCTTAACACTCCTTGGCCTTTCTAAATCCTGACATAGTTATTAGGATTTAGTTAATGGAAGAGACAAGCTACCAGATTGGGAGAGACTTTGGTTTGATTTTGTGCAGGAGGATATCAGAATAAGCATTAAAGATGGTGTCACATCCATTGTAGATGAGGAAGAATATTGTGCTCTAGTTGGAAAAGGAAAGAAGGCCAAAGGAATGAAGACCCAAGGCGAGGCAAAATCCAACCAAAACAATGGCAAGAAGAAGGACCTCAACAAAATAAAATGTTTTCACTGCCATGAATATGGACATTATGCAACCAAGTGTCCACATAATAAATCTAATAAGGATCTTGCAACAACAAAATGAGGAGATGCTCTTGCATCTCAATTCAAGCTATATTTTACCCTCTTTGTTTGCATGGAAAGCACAATAAGAGGGAGTGAGTGGTACCTAGATTTTGGTGCCTCATTCCATATGGCAAGATGCAAAGAATTATTCAGTAGCCTAGAAGAGAAGGATCTCAAATTGCATATAGAATTTGGAGATGGGGAGGCATAGTACGAAAGGAATTGGTATTGTCACCTTTAAGAGGGAGCCAGGCTCCCATCTTCATCTACAAAATTTTATGTATGTACATGGGTTGAAGAAAAATTTGAATTATGTAGTTGTATTAGAAGATAGGGCTATGATGTTGGTTTCAGTAAGGGGAAAGCCTTTCTGAAACATGTAGCTACTGGGAAAGTGAAACATATTGGATTTAGAGTGAAAAATCTCTACAAGCTAGAGGTAATTTTTCCTATGCATGCAATTATATCTCCAGGAGTGAGGTGGGGCGATGTAGAGCCTTAGTTCCAGAGTTGCAAAGATTTGGGCAAGATCCATAGGAGAGAAGTAACAATTGCAGTATACTCTTCTCATGGATCTTTACCCTTGCTACAAGGGCCTACAATATTCAGTAGTAGTAGGATCAATGTCAGTTCGAGCAATCTGATACTAAGGAGCATAGAGCAGTGTTGACAATAGAGTAAGAGGCTCAGTAGCAAAGTCAGAAGCAACACAGATTTACTAATAGATAGTGCAGAGACTAGTAGCAATCAGATGCTTAGGAGACAATTTTAAATGTTACAGTAGCAACAACAACATTGGGAGGGAGTCTTGTTACATTACATTCCACTGGAACAGGATTGGGGTTGTGTAAAACCTTTTTCTTGCTAAGAGGGAGTGTTGAAATTGTAGCAAGAAAAGGCTTCATTTAACTAGTGCCTTAGTCAAATGGAAAATTTTAGGTTTTCCATATTAGTAGGATGACTTGGATTGCAATTAGCTAGAGTGACATGGCATTGTTTACAAGTTAAGTTAGTAAATTCGAGTTTGTAGGCTAGAAGTAGAGTTGTGCATGAGTTGGTTGTTAAGATATAGCAATCTAGTTGAGTTATTTTCAGTTGAACTCAGTCAACTAAGCACTAGCCATTAGTTGAGTCAATTTAAGGTAAATTGAGTAGTTATCATTGTTGTTAACTTACTTATCTCTCAGTTAACTAGTCAATCAACTAAAAATAGACTCATCCATGCATAGAATTTAAATTGCCTAGTTGAGTGTATGGAAAAGGCACATTTGTATTTATAATCGTATACTGTTGAGTGTATAATGCTTTTGCATTGTGCAGGTGATCAATTTCCCTTGGATTTGTGCAAGGAAATAGGGAATTTCCCTATTATTTAGGAGCTTAATTCCTCCAAGATTGCACAAGGAAATAAGAAGTTTTTTTAGGCTTGAATTGGCTAAATGTTGGTCAGAGAAGGTTAGGAAGAAAGAGAATAGTATTGTAGTGCAGGGTGTACTTTAGAGTTAAAGCAAGACATTGTCATTGTTTCTCTTTTCATCTAAATTAATGAAAAGTAGCAAAGGGGTTTTTCCCAATTGGGTTCCCCTGTAAAATCATTGTGTTTATGTGTTTTGATGGTTGCATGTCATTTCATTTGTTTTTATCATGTGTTTTCCTTTCCACAGAATAGTAGAAGAAAATTTTATCTCTTGATTTTAGTGCGATTTCATTAGCAATAGAAAATTTCTTACAATTTCTACACCTAGAGCATTACATAGAAAAGTTCTTGAGGGTGTCAGTGATGGTGTCAGATTTGTCACAGTCCATGAGGGTTTTCCTATTTGTCGAGGTGTTGGTTGAGCCTTTGCAAGGGTTAGTGAGGTCGAGCAGACCTTCTACTCTCCAGGACGTAGTTACCCGTACCCGGGATTTGCAGGACACAATCCCCAAGACTAGATCACCAATACCCACTCTACCTAATTTTACACAGAGGGGTAGAGACACCAGACCCCCACTATAGAGGGAGACTTAGGGGTGTGGACAGTTGGATGAGGAGACTAGATAAGACCTCTGGAGGAGGAAGTTAGGCTTTACCTATTAAGAGTTGTGGGTACATGGGCATAGGTGCACCAAGTGCAAAGTACATTATATAGAGGTTTTCTCAAACAGTGAGCTCGAGGATGATGCTGAGTTGGAGAATAATGGAGGTGATGGTGGGAACCAAGTTGCTGGAGGAGGAGGCCCACCTCCACCACTTGGAGGAGCTCCTTTCTTGCCTACGGGGGGAGTCATTGATTTGCTTTGGGGAGTGCTAAAGTACTTGACATTGAGGATAAGGGGCAGTGTGTGCCAATGTTGGTGTACAATGGGGCTACCCACAATTTTGTTGATGTGTAGATGGTGGAGAGGAGAGGGATACACACTGAGACTTCTGAGGGGTTTTTAGTCTTAGTTCCTACAGATAGGACTATGTAGTGCACACAATATGTCCCCACCATGATGGTGACTATGAGGAACTATTTGATGACATACCACTTCTTTTTTGTTGATGTGTCAGACACCAATGTGGTGATGGGTGTCTAGTGGCTCTATTCTTTAGGGTGCATTACCAAATATTGGAGGAGGTTGGAGATGGAGTTCATAGGATGAGATGGGAAGTTGATGGTGCTAAGGGGAATGCACTCAAACCCACCCCAGACAGTATCAACACATGGGATGGAGAAAAATTTGCGACATGGAGATATAGTCTGAGTCATGGAGCTCAAGATCTCAGATATTGGGGCTCAACCACGACAACCCCATCCTAATATTCAGGCAATTTTGGACAAGTATCCAACTGTTTTCAGAGACATCCCACCAAGTCGTCCACCAAATTGATGATTTGAGCACACCATTGGGTTAGAGGATGGGATGAATGCGGTTATCACTACACCATATTGACATCCCAAGGCTTATAGGGATGAGATGGCCATACAAGAGTTGTTAGCATTGGGACATGTTAGGCCCAACATCCTTTTGCTTCATATGTGGTGTTGGTGAAGAAAAAGGATGGGACCCTGTTGGGGCCTTCATTTAATTTTGAAAAGGTTTTGACCAATTTTGGCTGACCGAAGGATGAGAAGGAAGCAGGTGGTAGCAACAGCTAGCTTGCGGAAGAGTCAGATGGACAGCAAGGAAAGAGCAGGCTATTGCGCAATAGTTGCAACAAGGTGGCAACAGAAGACAAAGGCAACCAAGTGGGTGGGAAGGTGAAAGAGCAGTTGAGTGGGAATTGCCAATTCAGGCGGTAGAAAGGAATATAAAAGCAGAGGGCCAAGAAAGAAGAGAGGTTGGCTGGTGAATGGGATAGTGGGAAAGGATGATGGAGCTGGAGGCAGATACTTGGTTGTGATAGATGGGTAACAGGACATAGAAGTCCATGTGAACTGGGCCCTTGAGGTCAAGATCGAACTCATGGATCTGATCCAAGTATTCCTTGTAGTTTCTTATGGCGAATGCCAAAGATATGTTGTATTGTTTTATTGTTAAGTTAATAGAAAGGAAGCTAGACTGGTTGTAGATTATGATGTGTATGGATCCCCTGGTATGATGAGTTTCTAAAAAGTTTAAATGTTCCATCAAATGCATGTGTTTAGTAGTTCTTATGTAATCGTTGTTATGTTGTGTCATGGTTTCGCGTGTAATGGATATACTTTTGTTATTGGATGATGCCTTGATTGGTGTTCCCATGACCCCATGCTGAACCTTTCTTACTTCCGGTCGCGGCACGCCTTGGGTGAGACTCCTTGCCCTTTGGGTAAGGTGAAAATGTCGATGTTGTACTAGAATACACCGGACCATTGTTGGCCCTTTGTGCCCGAACCCTGGGTTTTTTCTCACTGATGACTCTTTCGTGCCAATAGGCCCTCCGCATGTGAATTGACTACAGAGCTCTAAACATGAGGACCCTGAAGAAAAAATACCCCATCCCACGTATTGATGAGTTTATGGGTGAACTCATGGGGGTGAAGTATTTCACCAAGATAGATCTACGCTCGGGGTACCATTAGATTCATGTGAGAGAGTAGGATATCTCAAGGATGACATTTAGGTGTCAATATGGACATTTTGAGTTTTTAGCAATGCCCTATGGGCTAACTAACTCCCTAGCTACCTTTAAGTCTTGCATGAACCACGTGTTCCACAAGAAGCTATGTATATATGTGCTAGTTTTCTTTGACGACGTCTTGATCTATAGCATGACATGGGAGGAGCACTTACATCATGTTGAGGAGGCATCACACATTTTAGAGGAGCAATAACTATATGCCAAGATGTCCAAATGCGAGTTTGGACTAACTAAGATGTTGTATCTTAGCCTGATTCGTAAACTGTCGTGGATATTCCATTGGGCAGCTCGTCACAACATATCTGATAATATTATATTAAAAAATATGAGATTCTACACTATTACAGTTTTATTTAATTTCTAGATCTATAGATTTTACTGTAATTAGTGCATGCATGTGAATATAAATTACATATAAAAGTAAAGGACGAATAAAACAAGCTCACACACACACATAAGACACAAGATATGCTCTCTAGGAAACCCTTATGGGAGAAAACCCATCTAGAAGGTGAGGCCTCTTCGCTCTCTTTCTCTATATGGAAATATGGCTGCAGATACAAAGAAGTAATGTATGTGGCATGTGGGCTGCTATAATGCACAAATCCTCTCTGTGTGCTCTACCTCCTATCTCTCCTGGCTATCTTTGCTCAACTATGGAACACAATTCTCTCAAAAGAATGGAATGCCTCTTCCTCTTAGTGGCCCGGTTATAACACAACCGGATAGCCTACTAGCGTTAAGTTTGACTACATCAACTCTTAACTAGAGTTATAAAATAGACTCTTCAAGAGTCTTTTACATCACAAACACGTGGCTAGCCCCTTTTCCATGAATATGGGGGCTGACACTACATCATCCCAAAATATAGGTGTGAAAACATGAAGGTCAACTTCTGAGTGGCATGACGTCGTTTGATGCCTCAAAATGCTCCTGGAAGATGCCCCATTTTGCCAAACTGGGGCCCTCCAGTAAAAATGGTCTCGTGAGCTGATTCCTCCACTTTTTCCACTCCAAATGCATCGAGATAGATGATAAATAAAATAATTATCTAATTCGGATCACACCTCCCCATTTTGGGAGGCTTTTGGTCCCCAAAAGCTTTTCCTGAATGAGGTGAGGAAATTTTTCCTCCACCTTCTCTCTAGTGTACCATTTAGCTTTGCCTGGAAGTTGTCCCTTCAACACAATCTGTCAGACGTCTTGTTGTCCTTGTCTTGTAGTTTTGGACCTCTTCTGCAAAACTATATCTTCTGTCAACTATGCCCTTGTGTTTGGTGCCAAATCCTCCACAGAAATTAGGACATATTCCTCTTCCTGATCTAGCATGGAAGGTTCAAAGAGTTTCAAATTATCCACATTTACAACTGAGTAAGTGCATATATATGGTGGTAAACTGAATCGATTGGAATTATCGCCCACCTTTTCCATTATCTCAAAGGGATCATATCTGAGAGCCTTGATTTTCTTACCAGGCCCCTGCAGCCTCTCCTTGTTCAACTATAGCCATACTATGTATCCCACCTTGAATGATTTATCTGTTTTGTGTTGATCATGTCTGGCCTTATACTTCTCCTGTGACTTTTGTAGTGTTTAATGTACCTATATATGGATCTGCCTGATCTTCTCTATAAAATTTTCATCCCTCAAAGTGTCTCCTATAAGGTCTTCCTTCACTCCTCCTTGCTACCCATATGCAATATTCATTGGTGAAGGTGGAAAATATCCAAAACAAGTTTCAAATAGGGACTTTCCTGTAGAAGTGTGGACTGCTCTATTATAAGAATGTTGTATATATACTAGATTTTCATCCCAGGTCTTTTGATGCTTCTGGATGTAACCCCTCAGAAGTTGCACCAAAGTCCTGTTGACTACTTCTGTCTACCCATCTGTCTGTGGATGGAATATTGTAGATCTCTTAAACTTCGTGTCCATCTTCTCCCACAATGTAGTCTAGAATGCATTGAGAAATCTTGTATCCCTGTCTAAAATGATGCTCCTTGGTATCCCAAAGTGTACCCAGACTTGTCCAAAGAATAATTTTACTACTTCTTGTTCGTTGATGATCTTTTTACAAAGCATCAAAACACACATCTTGTTGAACTTGTCAACTACCACGAACAAGTAGTCATGTGCCTTCCTGGTTGTTGGTAAACCTCCCACAAAGTCCATGGAAATGCTTTCCCAGGGACGAGTAGGTACATGTAAGGGATGATACAAACCTTGTTTCATGTTTCTAGGCTTGTTGGTACAACAAAGCATACATCTTCTTATGAAACTAGCTACTTGCTCTTGCATCTTGGGCCAGTACACATACCTATGCAAGTTAGCCACAATTTTCCCTACACTAAAGTGCCCCACAACCTTAGAGGTGTGAGCCTCTCTAATCAGCTGCAAGTGCTCACCTTTAGGAACACATATCTTATCTAGCCTGTAGAGTAACCCATCCTGAAGATGGTAGTCAACGATGTTGTTGCCATTGTGCACATGACTCTGACTCTACAACTGTCGATACACCTCCTTGAAGTCCTCAAATTGTGAATATGCCTCTTTGTATCCATCATGGGTGAATGGTTTCATGTGCATAAGAGTCCCCAAAGCTGTAATATTTGATGTGGGTGGCCTTGAAAGCATATCGGACAACTTGTTTGTGATGCCCTTCTTATACTTGATGGCCAAATGAAACTGTTGTAAAAACCCCATCCATTTGTAATGCATGGTTTGTTGTAGCTTACTCTGGGCCTGCAGGTACTGTAACAGCTAGTGATCCATGTGGATTATTGTCTCCTTTCCCATCAGATAGTGCTTCCACTTCTTCACAGCTTGCACCATGGCATAAAGATCCTTATCGTAGGTAGGGTACTTAAGAACTATCCCATGAAATACTTCATAATGGTAGCAACGGGCCTTCCTCCTTGCATCAAGACAACTCCCATAGTATACCCACTCGCATATGTCTCCACTTCAAAGGGTCGTTGCAAGTTTGGTAATGCTAGAACTGGTGCTTCACTGATCTTCTTCTTTAACTCATCAAAAGCCTTTTGCTGACCTTTTCCCTGCTGGAAACTCTTTCACTTGTTGTTATGGCATGGAGCGGTGTTGCTACTGTTGAAAACGCGGCTATGAATTTCCTCAAGTATTGTGCTGCTCCTATGAAGCTCCTAACCTCAATAACATTAGTAGGCACTGACCATTTCATGATGGCCTCCATCTTGGAAGGATCTATCTTCAATTCTCCTCCACCAATCACATATCCCAAATACACTAAGGACTATTGTGCAAGCTTGCACTTCTTGAGATTTGCTAGCTGTTGGTGCTTCTTCAATGTTTCCAACACCTGCATCAAATGTGAAATATGCTCCTCCCAGGTAGCACTATATACTAATATATCATCCAAATAGACAATAACAAATGAATCTATAAAAGGGCGCAATACATCATTCATTAATCTCATAAATGTAGCTGGTGCATTACATAGGCCAAAAGGCATAACTAACCACTCATACAAACCTTGCCTGGTTTTGAAGGCAGTCTTCCATGTATCTTCTTCTTTGACTCGAACCTGGTGATATCCAAACTTCAAGTCCAACTTGGTGAAATACTTTGCTTGCTGCAACTGATCTAGTAGAATGTCTATCCTGGGCAAGGGGTACATGTTCTTGAGCGTGATTTTATTTAATGCCTCATAATCTATACACATTCGCCAAGTCCCATCCTTCTTTGGCATAATGATGATGGGTGACCCACATGGTGATGTACTCGGTCGAATGACACCCTGTTCCAGTAGCTGCTGCAACTGTTTCTTCACCTCACTTGCTTCTATAATAGCTTGCCTATACAACCCGATATTTGGCGTTGGGGAATCTGGCAATATCTGTATCTCGTGCTCCACTTCTTTGTTAGCAGGTAGCGCTTTAGGATCTTGGAACATGTCCTTGTATGCCTATAACAACTCCTCCAATTTTTGTTTTTGTTTCTTAGTACACCCCTCTAGGGATGCCTTGCCTCTTATTGACTTCTTACAGACTGTTTTTCTCTTAAAAACAATAAAACATACTTCTTGCTGGAATTGATCAATTTCTTGGCTTGGTTGGCACTTACTAGTGGAATTTTCGACTTGCCTTTGTGCGCATTAATGATGAATAATTTTCCATCTTTGATGAGCTGGTATTGGTTAGCTCTCCTCATGAATATTGCAGCATGCAAGTACATGTATGGACTCCCAAACATGACTCCACATACATTAAGGGGAACCACATCTAGATCTACTTCATTAATAAAATCAACACTGGTAGAAAATCTAATTTTACATTATTTTATTGCCTTCAGCTTTGCATCCTTATGTACCCATCCCAGTGGATATTGCTTTGGATGATCACGAACTTCCAACCCCAACTTCTTAACAAGATTTGTCGCAATGAGATTTTCCTGCGATCTTGAGTCAAAGAGAGCATCAATATTCATCTCTTTGACCTGTATCTTTACATGGAAGAGTTTTTTCATTTCTTTCTCTTCCTGTTCTGAAGGCTGCTCAGATTCACCTCCTTCTTCACTGATATATAAACGATCTTCTCATCCACGTCTAAGTTGATTTCAACTTGGTTGCTCGAATCAATGGCCATGAGATTTTTCTTCTTATATTTCTTCTTGTTCTACGGGTTTAGCTCTGGATGCAATTTTCCAACACTTCTCCTCTGTATGGCCATCAATGTTGCAGTGGTTGTCGTGGTTGCTAGGATCTTTGCACTGGTGTGTTGTGGTTGTCGTTTTTTTATCTTTTCCCCCTTTTTGCTTCTTCTTCCCCTCCTTAGAAGTGTCTTGTTGCTCCTTTTACTTTGATCCACTTGATTGCACTCCTTTCAGGCCTATATTCTCCAAGTATTGTGCCCGCACACAAGCCTTGTCCACTGTTTTGGGCTTGAACAACATTACTTGCTCGTGCGAATGGCGGTGCAAATCCCCCAAATACTTGAGGAGCACATCTGGGTTCTTTGGAGAGGTACCCAACATTATAACCATCTTTCTGAATTCTATTGTGTACTACTGCACGCTTTGGCTTAGATTTTGCCCAAAGTAATGCCACCAAATCCACTGGTCTTCCACGTACCCAATGGGATAAAACTGTGACTTAATGAGGGTTTTGAAATCCTCCCACTTAGTCACGGAGGTTCTCCTTCCAATCTTAGGGTTTTCGTGTGGCTCTCCCACCAAGTCATTGCATGAGCCTCCAATTTCAGTCGTGTGAATGAGATCTTCTGCCCTTCCTCGATCTAATGGACACTGAAATAAACTTCTAGTTGTTGCAACCAATGGTTCAACTTCAGAGCATCGATCTCACAATGGTATGGCTTGATATGAACTTTTGCTTCCAATTCAAACATGGATTAGTTCACGACACTCGAACGGGGTTGATCTTTTCGGGGTTCTTTCTTTGGCTGGTTATCTGTGTCTTCCCGATCTCCCAATCCCCCTTCTGGTTTCTCCTCTACATTCAAACCCCCTTCTTCTCAAAATATCCCCAGCTTATTGCTTAGGGCCACCATGAGGAAGTTGACATTGCGATTTATATATGTGACTTGTTCTTTGAGCCGTGAAAACCTCACCTCTGCAGGATCACCAGGTTCGTTTATAGATTCATCGCCCATGATTAGGGTTTTACTATTTTCGGCCTCATCGATCTAGATCCATGCAATATCCAAAAAATACCTAAAGAAACTTGCTCTGATACCAAATGATCTGTAAACTACCATGGATATTCCACTAAACAGTTCGTCACAACAAATCTGATAATATTATATTAAAAAGTATGAGATTATACACTATTATAGTTTTATTTAATTTCTAGATATATAGATTTTACTGTAATTAGTGCATGCATGTGAATATAAATTATGCATAAAAGTAGAGAATGAATCAAACAAGCTCAAATGCACATAAGACACAAGATATGCTCTCTGGGAAACCCTTTTGAGAGAAAACCTAGTTGGAAGGTGAGGTCGCTTCGCTCTCTTTCTCAGTTTGGAAATATGGATGCAACTACAAAGAAGTAATGTATGTGGCTTGTGGGCTGCTATAGTGCACATATCCTCTCTGTCTGCTCTACCTCCTATTTCTCCTAGCTATATTTGCTCAACTATGGAACAAAATTCTCTCGAAATAATGGAATGCCGCTTCCTCCTAGTGGCCCGATTATAACACAACCCGATAGCCTACTAGTAGTTAAGTTTGACTACATTAGCTCTTAACTAGAGTTACAAAATAGACTCTTCTAGAGTCTTTTACATCACAAACACATGGTTAGGCCCTTTTCCATGAATAATGGGGACTAATGCGGCATCCTCTCGAACTATAGGTGTGAAAATAGGAAGGTCAACTTCTGAGTGGCATAACGTCGTTTGATGCCTCAAAACGCTCCCATAAGGTTTCGGACCCCATTTTGCCAAACTGGGTCACGTTAGTAAAAACGGTCTTGTGAGCTAATTCCTCCACTTTTTCCACTCCAAATGCATCAAGATGGATGACAACCAATATAATGATCTAATTTGGACAATAACCACATCATTAGAGAGGATGGAGTGCAGCTCCACCAGGAGAAGATCGGGGCAATCCTAGACTGGCCTACACTTAGGAACGTAACTAAGTTGAGGGGATTCCTCGGAATTTTCACATATTATAGGAAATTTATGAGGGAATTTCTCAGTTGAAAACCCCTCTCACGGACTTAAGCAAGAAGGGGGTGTTTTCATGGATAGATATAGCGCATGACGCCTTTGAGCGCCTAAAAGAGGTGATGAGCAATTGCCCTATATTGGCCTTGCCTGACTTTACACAACCCTTTGTTTTGGAGTGTGAATCATCTGGAGAGGACCTTGGAGCACTTTTGATGCAAGGGGGACACCCAATTTCTTTCGAGATCTGAAATTTAGAGGCACATGCGAGGTTATATTCCATATATGGCAAAGAGATTCTAGCCATAATGTATGTCCTAGTCATTTTGACAATACTTTTTGGGAAACTGTTTCAAGTTGAAGGCTGACCACAACAATCTTAGGTATACCGAGTGATGAATGACGTGATCTACTACAAGGACTGGATTTATTTGGTGTTGGGATCCCAGTTGCGGGAGAAGATCATTTAGGTTGTGCATGATTCCCTACTGGTAGGACATCAGGGGTTCCTTAAGACATACAAATCCATCAGGGAGCACTTCACTTGGAGGGGCCTTAAGGGAGATGTTTTGAGGCATGTACATGAGTGTGATGTATTCCAGAGAAATAAGGGGGAGTTGACACATCTATCAGGTCTACTTCAGTGTCTCCCTATTTTTTAGGGGAAGTGGGAGAGCATATCCATGGAATTCATCACAGGGATACCAATGGTATAGGGGTACGATTACATTTATGTAGTGGTGGACAAGTTGACAATGTTTGTCCATTTCTTTGCTATTCCAACCAAATATTTAGCATCACAGGGGGCAGAGATCTTCAAATTTCATGGTCTTCTGAAGACTATTGTCAATGATCGGGATAGTCGGTTTATGGGGGCATTTTGGTAGGAGCTCTTCCAATTGGTGGGGACCGAGTTCACACCTAGCATGAGCTATCACCCCCAAACCAATGGGAAGACTGAGATTGTGAACAAGTAGCTAGAGTGGTACTTGCACAACTATGTGACGAGGCAAAAACACGAATGTGTGAAGTGGCTACACCTTGGGGAGTACTACTATAACACCACCTATCATATGTCCATTGGTATGTCTCCCTTATGTGCTTTATATGGTTACGATGCTTTGACTTTTGCTGACATAATTTTTGGAGACAGCAGGGCCCCAAGGGCCAAAGACTGGATCCAGGAGAGCTAAGAGATCCTTAGAGCTCTCAAAGACAGCTTACAGACCACACAAAATCAACATAATATGTATGCTAACAAGAACAAGGTTGAGAGGCACTTTGTAGTTGGGGTCTTGGTTTTCCTGAGGCTCCAACCATACAGGTAATCCACCTTGAAGAAGAAGGGAGATGAAAATCTCAAGCCATGCTTTTATGGGTCATACAGGGTGACTAGGCGGTTTGGAGAGGTAGCGTATGAGCTCGAACTCCCACCAAGGAGTAAGGTGCACAACATGTTTCATGTCTCATGCCTGTAAAAGGCCTTGTGACAACAGGTGAAAACCATCATGGATTTACAACCCTTAGATGATGAGGGACATTTGGTTTTGGTACTAGAGGCCATTTTAGAGGCGAGGGAGAGGAAGCTCAAGAACATAACTATATGGGATTTTATGGTAAAATGGAAGGACCTATCTAAGGAGGATGCCACTTGGGAAGGGGAAAATGTACTTCAACATCCATCACTATAGTTTCTTGTGAGAAAATAACATCTAGGAGGGGTGGACTGTGATGTCTCCACATAGCAAGTTTTGCTAAGCAAAATACGTTTTTTTCTCAATTTTGGTATTTTGGCATGTTTTTACTTAGTAAAGGTGGGTTAGGAGGACCCCACTTGACTTTTTGAGGAAAGAAGACTCCCAAACATTAGAAGAGTAAATAAATTAAAGAGCAAGTGGAATGTGGGGGCCACTCTAAAGGGAATTTGGACCCCTTTGAAGAGTTCAAATTTGTGGGAAGAGAAAGAGGAGGGAACTTGACTTCTGGGGCCCACATGGAGGAAGAAGGGGGAAAGAAGATAAATAGAGGTGAGGGCCTCATTTTGGGACTTTTTTCCAATTTTAGAATTGAACCCTTGTACAGTTGAGCTGGTGAGAGAATTATACACCATGTTGTTCAACACACGAGATTTCCGAGTAGGAATCTCAACTCTTTCTTAAGTGAAATTCGAAGTGCCACTCTAGGGAGGTTCAATTTCTTCTTTGTAGAACTGTACCAGAAGTGATTGTTAGGTAATTTGACCCATTTTTTGAGCAGACTATGTGTAGGAAATATTTTTTCACTCCTTGAGAGAAGGGTTTATAGAGAAGCTTTGTCCAGGAGATTTGAGGAGCTTCTCTTGCAAAAAAAAATCGGGAGACTTTAGGAATTTGCGGGCCTGAATTGTGGAGAATTCTGGAGGGTGTAATTGTGCTTATCTGGGGCCTACACATAGCTAGAGGAGAAGAGATTTTATGGGATCTTGGGGGAGTTGGAAAAACTCGCATTTCCTGTTGGGACAATTGCCTATAAGTAGGGGCTATTTACTTGACCATTTCCTAGTTGTTGATGGGAGGTTGCAACTCATTTTCTAGCAGTGTCTTCCATATGGGATGCAAAACCAGTGAGCCAAGGAATTCACACTTTTTAGGGCCTTTTGGGTTGGTTGAAATTTGGTTGTAATATTTTTGGGTTTTGATGGATTTGGCATGGGGATCTCATGACTAAAATTTCAAAATTTTTGGAGCTGAATATAGGGCAGAAGATGCAGTTCACCTATGGTAGCAGTAGTTAGTAGTTTCTTGGACAACCCAAACTTTGGAGAGGATCTTATTCAAAACTTGGGCTTCATTATTTCCACCTGGTTTTGGCTTGCTTTCTATAGCGAGCCTAGGTTCTTCTATTCCTACTTGTTGTACTCCATTTTGGGTTACATTGTTGTATCTGCTTGTATGTTTATTTATGGATGCATGTTCATGATCTTATTTTTTTTATCACTTAATATTCCCACAAGAAATATAGCACAAAGCTTTTATGTCCTCGATGATGAGTGGGGTGCCCCCTGAATTGTTAGATAAACAAAATTTGCAAACACAACAATTTTCCAAAAATTCAACTTACAAGAGATTTTATAGTCAAATTATATATATATATGATATATATATATATATAGTCTAACTTATAGACGAAATGGTCTTTTCCATAACACTCTTTTTGGTAAATTTTAATCAAAATTAAAACATGGATTTTAAAAAACTTGAGTTTAAGATGTTTAATCTATAAAACTGGAGTGCCCAAGGTTTTTTTAGGGCGTTGAAATCCATTATGCATTCAAAATATATTTAAATAACAAAAAATCACAATCTTGCTTGAAATTGTATTGTTGGATTCCGGGAAAAAATGTTATTTCGTCTATAAGTTAGACTCTCTATCTCTCTCATATATATATATATATATATATATATATATATATATATAATATATATATATTATATATATCACATTTTTGCTTGAAATTGTATTATCGAATTCCGGTGAAAAAATGTTATTTAGTATATAAGTTATAGATGAAATAACTTATAAACGAAATAACTTTTTCACTCGAATCAATATACAATTTCAGCAAGATTGTGATTTTTTGTGATATATATATATATATATATATATATAATATATATATATAATATATATATATATATTTTTAATTTGAAATTACAAAACGACTAAATATATAATATTTGAGGGTAAAAATTATCTTTATAGAGATCAACTCTATAGAAGTGAAATTTATTTTAAAATATACAAAAAAGGAGATGAAATTTATGAATATAAAAAATAATTTAAATGAATTTGAGAGTAAATTTTTGTAAGCAAAATTAGTTTTAAAGTATAAAAAAAGTATTTTACTCAATGCTTAAATTTTACGGCTATTTACCTATATTTTGCTTATTTAACTTTCAAATATTGATCATTTTAAAAGCTACACGTCATTAATGACAATTATGTAAATTTTCAAACAATCAATTTGATGGGTGACTTAAAAATTTAAGCGTAGTCTAACTTATAAATGAAATGGCATTTTTCATGTCATTTTTTATGGTTAATTTTAATCAAAATATGACAGATATTTTTAAAAACTTGAATTTAAAATGTTTAATTTGCATAATTCTAGTGCCCCAAGGGTTTTTCGGGGTGTTGAATCCATTTATGCATTCAAAAATGTATTTTAAACAACACAAAATCTTGAAATTTTATTGCTAGATTTTGGTGAATTCCGATGAAAAAGACTATTTCGTTTATAAGTTAGACTATGCCAAAAATTTATATATAAGCAAATTTCAAATAAAATTATAGAAAATAAAAGAAGCTAGTGATTTAGTTGGTTGAGACTCCAAGATAAGTATTGCACTATGCAACACCCACAATACTAAGACTTTAAGATGGTTGTAGTCTATATGTTTTACGTTTTGGAGAGTTTTTTGACATGTTTTCGGGTCTAAGTTGCTTAGAATTCGACAAGGATTTCTTGGAATCACAAGTTTGAGTTGTAAACTCTCCACAATCCAAGTACCCCAGGGTTTTTTCAAGGTGTTGAATCCATATATGCAGTCAAAATCCATCTAAAACAATAAAATGTAAGATTTGGCCAAAAGAAATTGTGAGGTTCAAACCAAAAACTCCAAAACTTAGCATGTTTAGACAACTTATTTAAGATGAGACTTCAATATAAGCAAAAACACATTCCTAGTGATTCTTTAAACTTATAAGAACAAGCTTGTATACGTCTTCGGTTATACCATGTGATCCTACATTGTACATAGTTCACCATAAAGCATGAACATTGAAGCCTTAAGCTTAATGATTGAGAATCACAAGACATGACTATACCCATGGACCATTGATATTCTATATAAAACACTAATAAACACTTTTTTGTTTATGTAGGTGAAATAGTTGTTTTTTGTTTGATTTTGAGAGTTTTATGTAGTTTCTTTAGTGTTGGCACACTGGTGATAGATCTCATTTTTATCAAATGGGTCTATTTATTAGTATGATTAGAAAAAAAATCTATTTTTTGGTTGGATAGGGAAATCCCAAATATGTGGTTGTCAAGGCTAATACATTCACACTTGAATCTAATCACAAATGAGTTTGTGTCTTTTAGATGTTACATTGTCTGTTGGAAAATTCTATTATTCTTCCTTGCAAAAAGATCATAATTTTTTTCAAAATTTATGCCTGGATATTATTATTGCTTGAAATGTTAGAATCCTCTCAAATTCGTATTTAAAAAGTGACTTCAAACTTGGTTTATTATCTATAAGATCCTCCTTATGCCCTACTCATAAAATTGAAAGTTATGTTTCATTGTTCCTTTTTAAAATACATTATAGTTAATGGGTTTGACCAAGCCACTTGAAAAATTTTCAAGAACAATTTAGCTTAATTTGTAAAATGTTTGAAATTAAGTAAATAGTGACTAAACATAATTGTACCAAACCATTAGCTTGTTTGACATTAGGAATGAACATGGTTAAATATGTTTGATTTTTTTGAAGTAATCCAAAACATATACATGGTTGAAGCTTATTTTATGTTGAAACCAAAATTAAAAAATTTACTAACAGAAAATACAAAACTTATATTAACAAAAAAATAAGTTTATATTCACAACGAAAAATCATAATACATCATATTAAATGATGGGTAAAAATAAAATTCAAACGTCACGTGAAGGACAATTTTAAAAAGAAACATGTCATAAAAAATTCATTTCGCAATTAAGAGTACATGTCAAATCAATACCCTAATTTCACCCCTTCACATTTGATAAATCCAAGATTAAGATGAATTGAAGATATTGTATAAGGTTTGGGGTTAAAATGGGTTTAGTATAAGATTTGTTTATTTTTGTATTCAATATGTGCGACATGCATATTTTAAGAAGGTTTTTTTAGAATTTATTGAAATCTAGAAGACATGGATACCACTACAGTAGTTGCCTTACTTGCATTTGCAATTGATCACATTTTTAGCTTTTGAGCTCATTCACATATCCAAATAAAATATAGTAATAAAGAGCAAGAAGGTTTGGTCATCTGATATCTCAATACCTTAGTGGAGAAGAAGAGTAAACTGATGGGTCAAGATTAAGACCTTGAATGATGACGTTTTTATTTCTTTTGAAATTTTGCATCTATTAGAGAAAATCAATTAGAAACCAAGGCATTCTTCATCAAGATTGTTGTGATAAAACTTAATGGTGGTTTGGTATCAACCATGAGTTGTTAAAACCCCAAGCAAATCGAAAATTTTGTTACAAATTTGGAGGGCCCATTTGCTATCTACTTTGATATGCAATTGTAGCTTATGAACTCGGTGTTTCAGTTGAAGCTCTAGGCCTCATTTTTTTTTTAATCTCTTTCTCATCTATTTCTTCCTCCTTGGTCATTTTATCGTATGATTTCTTGTACTTGGTAGGGGTTGACATTGTAATGCCCCTCTTGTTTGATCTTGTTATACATATTTAGACATGCCTTCCTAGTTTTTTTTAATTGTGTATCAATATATAATTCAAAGGAGAGGTCATATTTGATGTTTTAGACACATTATCAGTTATTTATGCATGATTATATACTATTATCTATGTATATGGATATGCTATGGTGAATTATATGTTTTGGATGAAATGATGTGGTATGATTGACTTATGAATGGTTTATTATGTGGATGTATGACTTGTGCCTTTCCAAGATTTGGTCATGGACAAATTATTTATAATATAAAAAATTCTAATGTTTTGAACCAATGAATTAGCATGAGCGTGGTAGTGAAGCCTAGAGTTTCTAGTTGATATGGAGCCATGTAGGATTGCAAAAGTCCATTTACCAATCTTGAAAATTTAAATTATATATAAAAAGGGAGCATGATATTTTGGAAATATGACCTATGGAAGGGAACATTTTGAGTTAAAAATATCATATATTTGATATGCATGTCACAACGTGGGACCATGCCAACTCATCAACATATGGGTGTGGAACACAACCATGTTTTGACAAAGGCATGGAGTCTTTATTTGCATAATATGTGAAGAGGTATTTGTGTCATGGATATAAGGCCACAGAGTCCATATTGCATGTTGAGGATCTAAAGGGTGCATAGTAAATATTTGGAATCCTTACTCCCCAACAATCAACATCTAGATTCCAAGCTAAACAAGGTAATTACAATGGCCCCATAATTGAATTAATTAAGAGTTATTTACTTACTTGGGAGGGGAAACTCCAAATGGCATTATTAAGTTAATTAAAAAATAATGATAAATGAAATAAAATACAAAGGGAGAAAATAAGGGAGGCACCACATAGCCCACAATTGGCATATTTGTGGAAAAATTTTGCATTCTCCTCCCAACCTATAACTAAATAGCCAAGCTTTTAAGTTTCCATTCATTTTCTCTATCCAACAAAATTTCCCTCTTTTATTTTCTAGTTATTTCCCTCTTTTATCTTCTAGTTGTTTTATCTCATTTTTTTTGTCGAAAAACCAAAACTCTTTTTGTTAAAATGAATATATAGTTGTTCTTCAATGTCCACTAAAGTCCTTTCATCCTTCTTATTTTTCTCTACAGAATATTTGAGAGTGATCTACTTTTCCCTTTTGGTATTTTGATAAAATTAGATGGGGGTGATTCATTAATACTATCATCAAAAGGCTTCCATGCCTCTTTTATTTTTCTTAAGAAATCGTTGTCCTTTAGCCAATCGAGGTTCAATTTGAAGTGGTTAGGTGGTTTCCCTCAAACTGGGGCTACTTATAGAAGCACGTGATTGTGGTATTAGTCCCCTCTAGAAGAGATCCACTAGAGCACTGTGAGTAATTCATCCAGAAAATATTTCAACATTAAAAATCAATGTAGTACTTTTGCAATTTTGGCCTCCCCTAACCTTATATGTTTCCACATTGGCGATAAGCCTACAAACTATAGTTTGTTTTTAAAGAAACTAGATGAATTGTCCACCTAGGTTAATCTGAATAGAAAATAACATCTATCCATGGTATTTACCTACAGTATTGTAACTCAAGAAAGCAAGAAAGCTATAAATAATGAGTCTTACTTTTGAAGAGACACTTTGATATGCCTGCCATTTTTCATGGATAGTATTTACCCAGAGTGTTGTAACTCAAGAAAACTATAAATAATGAACTTCACTTTTGAAAGCACAGATTGATCGTGGAAAATAATTTATCCATTTAATAAAAAGTTATCTTCTTTTTAATGCATTCATTGTGTAATTTGTGTTCAATTTTTTTTGAATGGAATCCTTTGGAAAAACACCATTGTACCCGTTTGGTTTTCCATTCTTTTTGTGGACATATTAAAATTACTCAGATGCAAATTAGGTTTCGGGTTGTTTGGTAGGATAACTATATCAAGGCATGGAAACTATGGACACGAGGAGAAGGGATCAACAGATTCGATCCCCTGAAGTTTGAAATGATTGTTCAACATGCTAGCATGGGAACTCGCCTTCTTATGATAACCAATAGATTTCAACTGCTTTCCTCCCTCTGAATCCACTTCCACGTAGATGCAAGTAGAATTAGATGTTTGGTCCATTGGTACTGGGATCGAATCTAGAAACTCCTTTTCTAGACACTACACGGCGATGAAAGCCCTGACAATAGGCGGAAACAAACTCCACGTTTACATCTCTAGCCATCTTTACAAGGTTGGATCTGATATCGAGTAGGATGAAGCCAAGCTTGCAAGAGAAGGAAGGAAGCGAGCAAGAATTGAGAAAAGAATGAAAAATCGATTCTACCATATTAGTTTTAGAATAAATACATAAAAGCAACTAAGTTAAGCTTAGTTGTACATGCAATAACTAAAGCTAACTAAAGCTAAGTGTGCTTTATCTTATGTTAATGTGTACATGTGCCACATGCACGCAATACGTTAACTGGAGCTAATCTAGGTGCATGTACACCAACACAATTAGTCTAAGTGCATGTACACCAACACGGCTAGTCTAAGTGCATGTACACCAACACCCCCCCTTAAGCATAACTTAGGTGAGTGTGATGCAAAATGAATGAGTCTCGGCAACACGGCCATTTAGGTACCCATATACAATGCATAAAAAAATAGGAAAGAGGGAAAACCCAGTGGGAAGAAAACCCCCCCTCAAATTATAATGCAAAAGTAGAGAAAATACAACTGCTAGGCAGTCGTGTCCTTCACCCCGAGACGATCTCGCAGGAATCGAAACTTCTGCTCAGTGAAAGTCTTGGTGAAGATGTCAGCAATCAACTCGGGACTAGGACAATACTGAAGTTCGATGATCCCATCATGAATGAGTTCTCTAATGAAGTGCATGTGGATCTCAATGTGTTTGGTATGCTGCTGCTGCACTGGATCTCTGCAAAAATTTAGCGTACTTTGATTATCACACCAGATGACAGTTGGATGATTGACACTAATCCCAAGCTCAAATAGGAAATGTTGTAGCCAAATTGCCTGAATAATGGCATTGACTGCTCCTCTATACTCGGCCTCTGCTGATGATAAAGCAATGGCAGCCTACTTCTTACTTGACCAACAAATTGGGACGGATCCCAAACTAAGTACATAACCGAAAGTAGACTTGCGATCAATGGTGTCACCAATCTAGTCTGAATCTGTGAACCCAATGAGATTCAAAGAATAATTGGCTTCATAATGAATCCCATAGTTGATTGTCCCCTGGACATATCGAGGGATGCGCTTTGCAGCGTTCCAGTGTAACTCATGTGGCTCCTGCATGTATCTGGAAACTGCTCCGACAGCATAGGAGAGATTAGGACGGGAGTGAGTGAGATAAATAAGACTTCACACAAGCTGGCGATACAATGTGCAATCAACCAATGGTGTGTCTTTGCCATTCTCAAGCTTTATCCCTGATAAGAAAGGTGTGGCTGCTGGCTTGCAGTCACTCATGTGAAATCGTGCCAAAAGATCTCTGGCATAGTTTGGTTGAGAAATGGTAATGCCAGAATCACGCTGATGTATCTCTAGTCCAAGGAAGAAATTTAGCAAGCCCATGTCGGTCATAGAAAACCGCTTATGCAATGCAGTTTTGATGTTAGTAATGACAGAAGATGAACTACCTGTTATCAAAAGATCATCTACGTAGAGTACTATGATCAACAATGAGTCAATTTTCTTCAGAAAATAAACATTGGAATCAGATTTGCAGCGTACAAAATTTTGAGATAACAAATAAGAATCCATCTTCGCATACCATGCTCTAGGTGCCTGCTTGAGGCCATAGAGAGACTTCTTTAGTTTGCATACCAGAGATGAATTTTGCATGTATCCCGGTGGCTGCTCCATGTAGATTTCCTCCTCGAGATCACCATGAAGAAAGGCATTCTTCACATCCATATGATGCACCTCCCATCCTCTTGCTGCTGCAATGGAGAGAGCTAGCCGAATGGAATCCATTTTTGCCACTGGAGCAAAAGTCTCATCATAGTCAACACCATGTACTTGCTGAAAACCTTTTGCTACCAATCGTGCCTTATATCGACTAACTTGGCCATTTGATGCTTTCTTGGTCCGGTAAACCCACTTTCATCTCACAAGTTTGCGATTTGAAGGTAGCAGAACCAAATCCCAAGTCTGGTTCTCAATGAGAGAGTTATATTCCTCATCCATGGCGGCTTCTCATTTAGGATGCCCATTTGCTTCTGCATAAGTTTGTGGATCAGATCCATGCATCATATATGCATGCATGGGCATGGATGGCTCCATAGCTAAGAGTGCTTGCGGATCTTCCTCAAACAGAGGGATAGAGGCAGGATCATCAAGGATATCACTCATGCTGCGCCATTTTTGTGTTGAAGGTGGTCGAGAATCTTCCGAACTACGTGCAGAAGTATGATCTCGATGTTCAACAACTGGTGGTCTAACAGGGGTCACAGGAAGAGACTCATCGTCATCAGAATGCTGGTCTGAAGTTTCATCTGCATACTCATCAATGAGTGGTGATGGAAACTTGGTAACAAGTTCATCTACTGGTGCATGCGAAATATCTTCGTCAAACTTTACACTCTTTTCAATAAAGAGCTCTTCAGTGTGGATATCAAGCAATCTGTACCCTTTGACTTCATCAGAATATCCAACAAACATGCATGCTTTGCTTTGAGGCTCCAAAGCCTTTCTCTTCTCTGGAGGAATGCGGGCCATACTCGAGATCCAAAAATGCGGAAATGACTAACTTCAGGTTGCATGCCAGTCCAAGCCTCAAAAGGTGTTTTTCCAATAACAGATTTATGAGGAGATCTGTTATGGATGTATGAGGCACAATTAATAGCTTCGGCCCACAATTTCGACGGAAGAGATCTTGCATGCAACATGCAATTAGCCATCTCTTTCAAAGATCGATTTTTCCTTTCAGCCACGCCATTTTGTTGTGGAGTGTAAAGAACTGTATGCCTGCTTCATCACAAAGATTCTTGATATCTTTGTTGACATATTCCGTCCCATTATCTGTGTGGAGTACCTTGATGCGTTTTCCAGACTGATTTTCCGCATGCGCTTTAAAAATCTTTAGATGTTGAAAAACTTCAGACTTGAGTTTCAAGAAGTAAACCCAAGTGAATCTCGTGTAATCATCTATAAATGACAACACATATCTTGCTTTGCTCATTGAAAGCACCAGAAATGGACCCATGAGATCACTGTGTACAAGTTCCAAAGGTGAAGAGGCTCTCCACGCATGCCCCTTCTCGAATTTTTCTTGTGGATGCTTTCCAAGAGCACATCCATTACAAACACCATCTGAAAATTCAATGGTTGGCAATCCTTTGACCATCCCTTGCTTACTAAGCTGTTGCATATATCTGAAATTCAAGTGCCCAAATCTCTCGTGCCAAATCCTACTTTCTTCATTTGCATGCGTAAGTAGCAAAATAGAATTTGATTGAGGAACAAAATCAGAAAATGTATACTGACGAGATTGATCATTTACCTTGCCAGATGCAATCTTCAAATTGGTTTGCATGTCATAAATGCTCACGGAATTTGGGGTAAATTCCACTTTCCTTCCGCTGCCTGTGTGTCATCTGATACACTGAGAGAAGATTCACAGAAAGCCTTGGAATATGCAAGACATTTTCAAAACTTCCATCTTCGCATTGCACTCTTCCTTGTCCAGTTGCTGCAACTGCAGAATTATCCCCCATGAGAATGGGAGGACCTGAGTATGCATGTAGAGAAGAAAAGGATTCCTTTGAAGAAGCCATA
>APFE031749043.1:79687-91280 GCA_000404065.3 Pinus taeda
AGATCTGCAAAACAATAAACAAGCTTGCAAGAGAAGGAAGGAAGCGAGCAAGAATTGAGAAAAGAATGAAATTGATTCTACAATATTAGTTTTAGAATAAATACATAAAAGCAATTAAGTTAAGCTTAGTTGTACATGCAATAACTAAAGCTAACTAAAGCTAAGTGTGCTTTATCTTATGTTAATGTGTACATGTGCCACATGCAAGCAATAAGTTAACTGGAGCTAATCTAGGTGCATGTACACCAACACAGCTAGTCTAAGTGCATGTACAGCAACACAAATTCACAGGCGTCCTCGTGGTGGCAGGCTCCCTCTCTTTGGTCCGCACAAGCAGTTCCAGTATAAACCAAAATAATGAAAGTGTCAAGGATCGCGTTTCTTTCCTTCTCGCCTGGGTGAGCAAAGGGAAAATGCCTTTCAAATAAGCAATGTGCAACGTCATACTGCTTCTTGAATCGTTGTTGGGCGGGTGCTCACCTCTCCGGCCGGCTCGGAGTTGAATGAAGAGGTACAGGTTGAGGAGGATAGCTAACATTGGAGCAGTTGTTAGTACCATGCCAACATCACCAGACAATGTATTTATCTCATAAGTAGCAACATTACATATAAATATGCCATTATTCTCTACTATGAAGCCATTAGATCGACTTGATGCTGTAGAAATTGAGAAAATGCAGAAACCCTAATGCCTTTGCTACTTTTAAGTTGGATTTTTTATCATTGGTAACCAATACAAGGAGCGATAATAGATAAATATAGATAACTAGTTCCAACTTTATAAAACTCGTCCTTGGGTTCTCAAACACAAATTCCCTACAGAAAATAGCCACCAAATTGAAACCGCCACTGCAAAGTTAGGAAATTGGTGCAACAAGTTGCATAACCAAATATCCAAATCCTTATAAAACCTCAATTGCTATGGCTTTGTAACTTGCTCTAATACAGTTGATCCAGATCTTGGGGGCTAAGATGAGAGTCACAAATACACAAAGAGATAAAACATTCAATTTACCTTTAAATTATTCTTAAAAAAAATGAACATAAAATACACCGTGAATGCGTTGAAAAAAATATCTCTTTATTAAATGAAGAAAATATTTGTCACTACATTGTGGCCGATCAATATGTCCCTTTATAGAGTGAATCTCATTATTTATAGCCTTCTTGAGTTACAATGCCGTGGGTAAATACCATGGGTGGATGCTATTTTTCATTCGAATTATGTTGTCGCTGCTACAACACCCTCCAAATTTTTTCTATATTCAAATTTTGGAGCTTACCTTTTGTCGTGGGGTGTCGCTTTTGGTTGGCAAGTATCATTTCATGTTTCTACACATATGTTAAGTGTCATCGTATCATCAAGAGTAATAATAATGTACAATAGGGCCATAATACACTTTTTGGTCACAAAATAGCACTTTTGGTCGCAACTGTGCGTACTTGTTCTATTATACTTGGTGAAAGTTTGTGAACAAACATTTTGATGTATACTTACTAGTTTTTGGTTTTTTTTAAGTTCTACTAATTAGATGAGTTATGCCACACTTAATTTTACTCCTAACTTAGTGTGTTTTTCAATATGTTATCCGTCCAGACTTAGACAATTTTCTGACTGTGTAAGCCTGCCCTCTAGGCCATGAGGAGTGCATAATGCACTCCTAAGGCTTAAAGGAGACTCTTCTTGTTAGTTTTTTCTGCACCCTATGCCGAGATGAACCCTCTCTCTTCCTCTAACGCATAATGCACTCCATGTCAACAATCCCTCCTTTTTGTTGCTTGTCTCTACGCCATGTGCCTAGCCATAGCCTTTACCTCCCAATTGAGTGCACTACCACACTTAGTGGGTAGCAAGGCCTCCCTTGTGCCTCGTTCCTGTGCCCTATGCCCTTCTTGTGGCCCTGGCTTCCCTTCTAAGTGCAAAACACATCCTTAATGACCAATCATGTTACCTGTCCCTTGTTGTTGTGTCCTATGCCCTCCATGAGGCCTCCTCTTCCTCTAATTGAGTGCATAGTGCATCATCAGTGATCAGTGAATCCCCTCTTTGTCTCTTGCATGCGTGCCCTATGCCTAGAAAGCTTGTCTCTCTCCCCTTGGCACACTGTTGATCCACATACAGAAAATTTCCATGAAGCATGATGGAATAGGAGATTTTTGGGCTAATGTTAGCTTGCCATGAGCGATCTACATCTACAGGTATTCAATGAAGCATGGAAAATATTGGTGAGGATATATAATGAGAATTGGTACCCAAGGAAACATCTTGAAGACAATGAAATTGTGTTGCGACAGTTGAAAGAACAATGGATCTCGATGACCAAAGTGACTCATGAAGACTCCAAGATCTCTCAAGACCCTTTAGAGGGTAGATGGAAACAACAATACAAGATCTTTCACGAGTATTGAAGACATAGTGGGAGTCTCGTCACATATCAAAGAACCTTATGTAAAAGTCACCGTGAGTCCAAGTTATCAATGTTGCTAACTTGTCATATTGTCATCACATGATGATGTGGAAATTGTGATGTAATTTGGAATTGGAAATATAAATATGTGGAAGTCCAAGAGTCATATATGGACAAAAGAGTCACATGGAGAAGTCCAAAAGTCACATAAAAGTCCTAAAGTCATGTAAAAGTTCAAAGGTCACACTAGAAGTCTAAGAGTCATGAGGAAGTTCAAAATTCATGAGGATATGAAAGGTCGTTCCTTTTGTTATAAGAGAGGCCTCATTACTCTAAGAGAGGACTTTTAACCTTGGCTTCTCCATCCAAGAATTAGAGAGGAAGGTAGTTCTTTTGGAGAGAAAGAAGTGGCTTAATGCTCCAATATTGGAGCTAGTGGTGTTCATTGTATTAATGTATCTTAGAACTTTCGCCTAATATTTGAAGCTCTATTGAGCCTGCACATTTTCATGCATATATCGTGAATGTTTTGAGGCTATTATTTGGATGTTTACAGTATATTTTGGTATTCACGTGTACTAAAGAAATTGAACTATTTCGATGGCTTTGGGGATCATATAATTGAATATGTGTTGTATTTGTTTTCATGATCGTTCCATCTATGTGAACTATTTTGCTTGATAACTAATGATTCTTCCTTATGATGTGTCTATGTCTTTATTATATTAGTATTGATACTTCTATTTTAAGTGCTCACTTTTGTTCCCTTCTAGTGAAAGAACCTCGATACATATTACAATTGAACATTTCACAAGGCATACTTGCTTTCTCATTTAAGAGTACACGTGCGTTTCTCTCTTATGCTAATAGTTGTAGCCAAGGCAAATCTTTAAGTAAATGGAAATTGGGCATTACTTCTAGATGGGACTCTTATACCAAAAGATGTGAGGTCTAATTGAGACTTCATATCAAGGAGATCCCATGTAAGTTGGCAGGATCCATCACCATCAACATTTTAGCGCTAGAAGGAGGGCATCCTTTATGTGGCGACAGTTCACCTCATCCAAAAAGCCAATCATCCATGCAAGGTATTAACATTCTAAGTTCCACTCCAATTTGTGATTCTGAGATAGGAGAGTCCTCTCCTCAAAGTCTAGAATGAGATTTTGACGTTACTTACGATCAACTCCGGACAATTTGGCCTATCACTGTCCAATTCGAAAGAGCTCTTGGTTTACTTCTTGTTGTTACTATTCTACCTCATAAGCCAATAAAGAAAGAAACAACTCGCATCGGTATATTAGTTTCTTCGGTGGAAGATTTGGTTATTGCAACCCTTGAACAATTAGTTGATTCTTCTGAAAGGATAAATCAATAAGGGTACCTCCACCTATTGAGGAAGATTTAGAAAGTGAAGGGGAGGAATTTCAATTTTCTGATGAAGAACAACCGGGACAAGGTGAACAATCAGATTATAATGAATATTTGAATGGTGAGTGAGAAGACTCTTTCGATTCGAAGGGAGAAGAAGAGGACGAATAAGATATGGTTGATGAGCAGTTGGATTGGATGGCCCAAGGGTTGCTTTCTCTTCTGGGAAATATTCATCATATGCCTAAACACCTAGAAAATTTCTTTCAAATTTTGATCTTGATAAGAAGACAAAAGTCGAAGATCATATCAATGACTTCTACATGCATTTGTGAAATCTTGAGGTATGCTTTGATTACATTGCGTGTAGACTTTTTCCATACACTCTTGGAGGTAGAATGTCAATGTGGTATCACAATCTTCCACCTAATTCAATCGATAGTTGGAGGGAGTTCAAGAAGTTGTTGTTTGATAAATTTGTTGATGACTAGACTCCTACCATGTTGCTAAAAGAGCTCGAGAATCTTAAGATGGGGGACAAGGAAAAGGTAAAGGATTTAATCAAAGTTTCACTCGTTTATTGAACAAGTTCCCCACATATGTTCAACCACATGACTCAATCACAAAATATTATTATAAAACTACCTTACCTACAAATATTTTCGTGTTTGTTAAAAGCGTTGCAAAGGAAACATTGGCTTTGAAATTTGAAGAAGCAACCATTGTAGAGAAAGACTTGTGTTATATTGGAGCCATTAAAGATCATGAAGATTCTAAAGACTCCAAAGGCACTGGTAAGGAAACTCAAGCCTCTTCTCCTAAAGTCAAAGAGAAGGATTCATTCGATATGGAAATCTTAGCCAAGTCTTTGAAGTCAATCACAAACGAAGTGTCTGAAATGAAGAGAAGGTTAAGTGAGACATCTACCAACAGTAGGTATTTAAAGTTGCCTTTCTCTAAAAATAACAACAATAACCAACCATTGTATAATTGAGGCTTCTGTGATCCATCATAGTTATAAGAAGAGCTCTGGCGTAAATCACATGAAAAAGACATTTGTCGACGCGTTTCGAACCAACTAGTGTGGTTCATCGTCAGGACAAGTTGAAGAAACAGATCTGGCCTAGCATGTTAAATACACTGAGCAGAGACTCCAATGGCTACATAACGGCTATTTTTGACTCTAGGACCCAGGCCAAACTTATATTAATAAATTTCATATTATTATTATGTTTATAATATTAAGATTAATAATATATCTAGAAATAAACAAAATTAGGTACAATGAATAGTATCATAAGTAATTTAATTAATTAAATAGTTTTATGTTGTTAATAGAATAAAACTAATGGTTATTGAAAATTATTATTTGCGTGAATGAATTCTTTTAAAGAAATAAATAGGGTTACATAAATAAAATCTATTCTTATTCCAAAAATAATAATAATAGGATGTTAGGATTAAATAAGAATAAATGAATAAATATATAATGTTAATGGTAATAAGTAATTAAATTATTAACTAACTATAATATGAATTGTTTATTAGAAATGTAACCAATCATTAACTCTAATTGAAGATAGAACAATATATCCAATCATTAACTCTAATTGAAGATAGAACAATATATGCAATGAAAAATAAGACAACACCACAACCATAAGAGGCAACAAATTGGTCCAAGATGAGGGGAAAACCCCACAAGGGGGAAACCCTTTCAAATCTTCTTCTTTAATAGATCGTCATAAAACATAAAACATTTTCAACAGATAGTACAATGAGCCCAATACATATATTTGTATTATTTGCGTGAATGAATTCTTTTAAACAAATAAATTGGGTTACATAAATAAAATCTATTCTTATTCCAAAAATAATAATAATAAGATGTTAGGATTAAATAAGAATAAATGAATAAATATATAATTTTAATGGTAATAAGTTATTAAATTATTAACTAACTATATATATGAATTGTTTATTAAAGGTATGTTATATTGTTTATAAAATTATACTAATTACTCTTGATGTAATATCATATTTTATGTGTTTATTATTAAATTTCCTAATTAATAAAACTAATCTTAAGAGGTTAGTTTGAAAAGTAAATGAGAATGCTTATTAAATAATTTAATTTCTTTATTGAGATTATATATCTATATATGTGTGTGTGTGTGTGTGTGTGTGTGTGTGTGTTATTATAATCATATTAAATTGTGATAGAAAAGTATTTAGAAAAGCTATACTTAATTCTGTTATTAAAAAGAGTTGAATATCAATCCCACCTATTAATAAGAATAAGAATAACATAATTATCATAATTTATATATACCAATAATGATGACCTTATGAATTAAATAATTAACTACCAAAATAGGTAAAGGACCCTCATCCATGAGAAAGTCATACTTCTACATAAAATCAAATTAGATTAATACCTAAAATTATGATAATAATGATCCTAAATAAATAATGGAGGAACATAATATAAAGGTCAGAATAAGAAGCTTCCAGCAATATATAACTATATACTCAAAACGATAAAGCAATCCGAACAAGAAGAAAGCACCCTGGAAGTACAAAGGGGGGAAGGAAGAAACCCTAAGATGACAGGGTAGGGTTCCAACTTCTACTAACCTTCCAACCATCATCTCTGTTGAGATTGTTGGGTCTTCGCTCAATTTCAATAGCTTCCCTTAACTTGCGATGATGGAACCGATCCACCCTGGCAATGACCTTGGCACCCTGGCAATGACCTTCCAGGGTGCTTTCTTCTTGTTCGGATTGCTTTATCGTTTTGAGTATATAGTTATATATTGTTGGCAGCTTCTTATTCTGACCTTTATATTATGTTCCTCCGGTATTTATTTAGGATCATTATTATCATAATTTCAGGTATTAATCTAATTTGATTTTATGTAGAAGTATGACTTTCTCATGGATGAGGGTCCTTTACCTGTTTTGGTAGTTAATTATTTAATTCATAAGGTCATCATTATTGGTATATATAAATTATGATAATTATGTTATTGTTATTCTTATTAATAGGTGGGATTGATATTTAGCTCTTTTTAATAACAGAATTAAGTATAGCTTTTCTATCACAATTTAATATGATTATAATAATACACACACACACACACACACACACACATATATATATTATCTCAATAAAGAAATTAAATTATTTAATAAGCATTCTCATTTACTTTTCAAACTAACCTCTTAAGATTAGTTTTATTAATTAGAAAATTTAATAATAAACAGATAAAATATGATATTACATCAAGAGTAATTAGTATAATTTATAAGCAATACATACCTTTATAAACATTCATAATATATAGTTAGTTAAATAATTTTAATAACTTTAATACCATTAAAAGTATATATTTATTGTATTTAATCCTAACATCCTAACATTATTATTTTTGGAATAGGAAAAATAGATTTAATGTAACCCCAGATTATTTCTTAAAAGAAATTCAAATTCACACAGATATTATTTTCAATAACCATTAATATTATTCTATTAACACATAAAGTTATTTATTAAAATAAATTACTTATATACTATACATTGTACCTAATTTTTGTTTAATCTAGAAATAAAATAATATATTATTAATCTTAATATTATATAAAAATAAATAATAATATTAAAATTTATAATAAATTTGGCCCTGGGTCCTAGAGTCAAAAATCGACGTTATGTAGCCGTTGGAGTCTCTGCTCAGTCTATTTAACATGCTAGCAGATCTGTTCTTCAACTTGTCTTGATGAGAACCACACTAGTTGGTTCGAAACGCGTCGACAAATGTCTTTTTCATGTGATTTACGCCGAAGCTCTTCTTATAACTATGATGGATCACAGAAGCCTCAATTCTACAAGTGCTATATAGATTTGAATTTCCTCAGGAGTGCAAGTGACTCCTATATAAATGTTCTCGACAATCCCTGGTTTGACAGAGATATCGATAGGTTGGGTCTGCGTAATGTTCCCCAAATTCCCTTCAGACGATACTTGATAGACTTGAATAGGTGTCTGAAGAGGTTGTGAAGGGAGACACGGAGCAAACCACTCGAGACAAGCCAACGTTTCCTGAAGGGTAGGGAGAAACGAGGAACGATGGTGAAGATGGGACCATGAAGGTTCCTCGAGAGACATGGTCTCTATTATGGCTTCGTCAGAAGGAAATATTTCCTTTAATGGATCCGAGGAGGCACATTCTCCAAGCCAAGGGGAATAGTCGTATGAGTCAAGAGCTCCGCTTAAAGAAGCGGGTTCAGCAGGAGGAACTGATACAACAACAATTTCGATGTAGTTGGGCTCGACGAGACTCAACGACATCTCCTCACCCCACGATTCTATCTGGTCGATGGGGGGAAGGACCCAGGGATCAGAACAAACCAAAATCATACTGATGGAGGCGAGGTTGGGAGGTGGGAGTGAGAAAACACCCATAAGGGTGGGATCTTTGAATAGCCCAGCTCCCACACTCTCGAAATGGATGGAGGTATGCTCCACGAAAGGCACATTTCCTTAAGAAGAAGAAGCGAAGAAGGAGAGTTGGTCTACCGTGACAATTTTCCCTTGGTGAGGGAAATAGATGACACGGAAGAGGGATGAAGCCACGGCACGCATGGCATACGTCCAACTCCGGCCTAGAAGGAGGTTGTAAGTAAGATTTGCGTCAACAACCTCAACTTCTACTTCAACAATTTTCCCTTCTAAAGTGATTGACAATCGTTGAAGAATACCATAGGGATGAGATTCTCTCCCATCGAAGGCTTCCAACGTCGTAGGAGACTGGCTCAGAGTCGGAGACCCGATCGCTTTCCAACAAGCAATAGACATGATGCAAGTTGATGCGCCCTCATCAATAACTGTACGATGGATCGTTTTTGAATTGATGATGACTTGTATGAGAAAAGTGATCTAATGAGGCAGCCTTGGGACATAGCTCTCGAGATCAAAGGTAATCAGATCTGAATCTTCCGGGTCGATGCCACCGATGGCCGATAGCAGGGACTTCCTCTGAGGGGGGCAGTTCTGGAGAACTTCTAAGGCAGACATAACCGACGGAGCCTGTGCTAAGTCCTCAACTATGCTATAGTGCTGAGCAGCACGAGCATTTGGGTTGTAAGATGATCTCCGGAGTACTCCTTTGGGAGGGGTTCGGATGGTCGTCTCAGTATGGAGTGGACCAGAGCTGGACGAAGGAGCGCTTGAGGGAACCTCGGGCTCCTTCCCGGCAGATGACGGATACTCCTTCGTTTCAGTCGTTACATGAACGGGAATGGATCCAACCATGAAGACTTGGGAACCAAAGCGAGAAGAAGACGAAGATGGATCAGCCACCATTTGAGTCTGTTGAGAGGGGAAAGGTTCTTTAAGAACTGCAGGAATCCCAGGAGCACCTTTCAACAAACGACTAACCTCGGACCGCCTTGGGCAGTCTTTAGTGTAGTGATCCTCATCACAGATGAGACAAGGATATTTGGGTTTGCGCTTAGCTCCTTCCTCGAATGGAGGTTTGGAGGAATCCTGTTTAGGTTGCTCAGACTTATTCTTTGCTTTCCCCTTTTTCTTTCCTTTCGAGGCCTTACTCGCCATGGTGGACTGGACGGCGTTAACTTCGGAAGTACTTCCAGAATTTGAACCACCCTGAGAAGTGTTTTCATTAGAAGCATTCGACTTTTGCTTCCCAGGGTTCGAGGATGATTTTTTGGACGACGGATTTACAGAGCCAATAACTCCATCAACAGATGGCTTTGGTGGAGCCTTGGATGTATTGGGTCTCGGGGCATCGGGCAAATACTCATACAAAGTACCTGACTGAGAGTACACTAAGTCAAGGTACTGAGCACACGCGATAGCTTGCTCTTCAGTCACACAGGCTCCCATAGCAATATCCCGTGCAATCTTGAGGACAAAGGAAGTTGTAAACCAATCGGTGAGGAGTTGATCAGGAATCCAAAACTTGATCAACCAACGACGCCTTCTCCATTCATGTATATGATCAGAGACGTGCGTAGTCATATCCTGCTTGAGAGATGTAAGAAGATGGGTCCTTGTCTCGTACCGAATGGGTAACTCAAAATGAGTGAGGAATGCCATAGCCAATGAATTGAAATCTTGAAAAGACCCACGGGTCAATTCAATGTACCATTTAGCAGTGGAGCCGGTGAGAGTCCTTTGGAACAGGCGAAGTCGAACCGAATCATCAAGCCATGAATTGGACAAACACCAAAGGTGATAGGTCATTACATGGTGTTGGAGAGGTAAATCCCCTCTACGGATAGAGGCGATCCCTACTAGCCCAAAAGGGGTCTAGCAACAATCAAACAATGCTACTCTGCAGGTTCCTAGTTCTAATTAACAAGTGGGTAAAGGACACCTACTTGGATTCCAATGCTATGTTTGATGAAGAGATGATCCTCTCGCTCTTTCACTTCAGCTGATCACAGTCCTCCACTATCCTCGCGGACGGACACCTGCACAAGCAAAGAGAGAACAAACACAAGCGTAAAATCTACTAACAACAACTATATATCAGTCAGGAAAGATATAATTCACATTGATCATTCATAAGAAAAATGGAAGGAAACCATACAGTAGTCATCTATCTTATTATAAAAAAAGAGTAAGGTACACAAATCCTGACGCTGAGTCCTTCTCTAGAGGTCCAGCCAGCATGTCTCCCAAGCATTCACCTTTGAAGTAGATCTCCCAAGTCAAAGAGGTCTCTCTCTCACATACAAGGCAACAAACTCATAACCTTCCTCAAGCTCTAAAGCAATCCTCCCACAACACACCAAATGCCTACAAAGAGCAGCACTAATGCACTAAGAATTCCTCTATCAAAGTCTATATGTTCCAAAACTAGCTACTCATGGCAATGGTGGAGACTTATAAAGGAGAAGGAGTCTCCATGAATAGGTAAAGGATGAGATTTCCCCCAAGAAAAGTGGGTGACCAGGCGAACAGACATGCCAGAGAAAGGATGGCGACCTTTACAATGCTAACAGCCAACTCTGGAGTCATCTGGAAGGCTGGCTGTTAGAACAAACTCGCCTAAATAGGATCAGCGCGGATGCAAAACTGGGCTAGCGCGCTGGCATCGCAACTCAATTATAGGAGAGGTCCAGTCAGCGCGAACTAGTACAAACGGAGGGCGTGCTATTTTTGAAATTCGACTAGCGCGGAAAACACGTGTGCTTCCGCGCTGGCAGCGCACCAGTTAAACTGTTACCCACCAGTCAGTGCGTTTATTTTAGGAACAGTTGCGATGATCCAATAAACTTAGGCAAAGAGGGTTTTTAGACATTTCAGAGAGCATAAGCAAGGTGAATGTGATTTTATGACACAGTAGGGAGACTGACAAGGTGACAGTGACATTTTACTGTGTAACAGATGCCCCCTAAAGCATGAAGCCCGAGAGAGTGGGAGGGGTGAAATGCTTTACAAGACTGCTGGACCGGAACACCACCAGGAAGAACCCGCAGGCAGATACTACTGATATTTCAATTACATGTAGTCTAGGTAGGGGCGTAGCCATCCAAAAGACATATGGAGAAAGGTCTGTGGTATGGACGCAGCCACCCAGCTGAAGAGACCATAATAATAAGAGGTATGGTCGCAGCCATCCTTAAAAGACTCAGGTATGGTCACAGCCATCCATCAACGAGTCATGTAATGATGTCCCACAAAATCGCAACCTGGCCCACAATGAACTAGAACCAGGGTCTTGCGCTCCATCCAAACCCGAACAAAGTACAAGTTCAAAACATGTGAATATAGGAGTCGAAGT